>CABHPR010151029.1:72487-86612 GCA_902168415.1 Peromyscus melanophrys | reverse complement strand
CACACACACACACACACACACACACACACACACACACACGTACTGGGATACCTAAGGGATCGAGATAAAAGGATGCTTTTCACACGGAAAAGGGGTGGGTGAGTGGAGGCGAGGGGAGGCTACCGACCTTGCTGTGTGCGCTGAGACCCCGAGCTGACCAGCTCTTCCTCTGTGGGAACCTCAGAGTCCTCCTACTCACTAACTTTGGCCTTTCGCCTGCCACAGTCACTGATTTGAGGAATATCTTGTGTAAGTCATTTTTGTGTTTGATGGCTGGTCATTGAAAGCTGTGTTTTGTGATTTTTAAATGAATTTTTCTTTGTTGGAGGTGTGTAAATGCTAACAGACAAACAATAGTTATCTTGTGGATACAAAGTATTAGGTTTTTGCTTTGATCCAGAAAGCTGGTAATTTAACATGATCAACACCCAGAGTTCTCTTTTTGGTTAGTTGTTGATTACCATAAATTGAGGATTGGAAACTTTTAGGCAACATTAGTCATTTGCTAAAACATAATGTGCAGGGGCTGAGAAGAAAAATATGATACCCTTTTTTTTTTTAATTAGGAACAATGATCATAGGAAGTTGTAAGTTCCAGGATACACACAACCCATCCCTCATACTCCAATCAGTTAAGACAAAGATTTGAGGCGAAACCATAGAGAGGCAAACAGCAGTAAAATAAATCCTAGTGAAGTGGTGTGCTCATTTGTATCCTGTTTAAATGCGTTTGTGCTGAGACCCTACAGAGCTGGTGGTCCATTCATTTCCTTAACAACAGTAAAGAAATACAACCATCCAGACAGAAGAAGGAAAAGCAAAGAAACTCAGCAGAATTTCAAACGTCGAAGAGTGTCTCCAGTTAACACGGTTACTATCTTAGCAAGGAGGAAAGGTTGGTTGGATCCTTGTGCACCTGACCACATTAAATCAGAGGGGAGCCAGTGTTCCCTGATCACTGGGACCACATTATGTGATCACAGGGACCACATTAAATCAGAAGGAGCACTCAGAGTTCCTCTGCCCTGATATTTACAGGAGCACAGTTCTGAGAAGGCAGCAACAGCTGCTGCCTGACGAAGGTTGAGCTCTTCAATCCCTGCAGTGGAGTCCTGGTTCGTCCCAGTAGTGTTCACCCTTAAAGGGTCTAAATCTCAGAGATATAAACATCGACATCATTCTAGCACACAATCAAGAGTGCTCTACCTGCCCCTTAGAAAAACGATCAGTGTTCTACACAAAGAAAGCTGCGTTTACCCATGTAGGCAGAATTTACATCACCTTTATAACCTACCTTCACTAATTTTGAAACAGAAATATGACAACATGTTTATGAATGATATTTGGATGAAAATTATGAAATTCCCAAATACTCCATTTTCATGGACTAGATTTTCCCCGACCAAAGGACACTCCACTAAGACAGTGAACAACACAGAAAACCCCAATCAGGGCTACTTCCAGGTAAACACATTCCTAAAGAGAACTGAGGACCAGAGAGTGTACTCGAAGATGCTGGCATCTGCTCTCCAATAGCAATGTTACTCAAATTTTATGGAAATCCAAGCAGGAAGAAATTAGCACACTCCTTGCAGAACCTTTAGGCTGTTGTAGTACATCCCTTTTATTTGAACAGCTGAAGGCTAAAATCAGATGCCTCACTGTTGATCATTGTAACTTAACCAACAGACCCTAGGAGCAAAGAAACGTTTAAGAACTGTGGGGTTGTTGGACATTTTCCTTCTTCTGTTGAGTTCATTCTAAAGCACTCTGAATACAGCATTGTTACTGATGAGATAGATGGAGAAGCTTTCTGTTGAGAAACTCCCTGATGGCATGGAAAACATGGAGAAGCCCTAAGCCGGAACTCCTCCAAATGAAACCACATCACAGCCTCTAAACTTGTCTGTTTTCTGTGCAGTTGGTGAAGACCAGCCCTTCCCGCTTGCTAAGATAGTAACCACGTTAACTCAAGGCACTCTTCGATCTTTTAAAATCCACTGAGTTTGTCAGCTTTTTTTTTTCTGTCTGGGTGGTTATATCTCTTTTCTGAATAGGATTAAGTTGCATTCCCTTACTGTTGAATCAATAGTGGGGTTGACGAGTGATAGAGGCCTTTGAAAGATTCGCAGCTGTTCCTCGATTTTGTTTTGAAACTGAGCATGGAGTGAATACCTCCACCTGGTCTGGCCTGATTGACTACAAACCCAAGCTGTGCACAGCAGCACAGCCAATATTTGTCTTCAATTGTCACCATCAAGTTTATTTCCATATTAGCTCCATTGTTAATCATTTCTCTATTACGGCTTCCCCCTTAGAGCATGTGTTTCTAAGCAGATTACCTATTACTAAATTTTCTTTAATGGGCTGTAATATAAGTAATTTAGAGTTCTATTTAAATGTAAATATTGGTTCAGAAAGAAGTGTCAATTATATTGAACAATTTAAACTACTTTTTAAAATAGCAACACAAGACTTCATAACCAAGATAATATACATATTATGCATTTTGAATAAATTATTTAAAACCTACATAAAAACTGTTTGGCTTTATATTTATACTTAAAATCTTTTTAAGTAGAACAAAACTGTAATGAAGTTCTATTGGTGGCTTCATGGTACAAACCTATAATCCTGCTTCTCAAGAAACTAAAACAGAAGGGCCCCAAGTTCAAGGCTAGCCTGGGTTACAGAGGGAGTTCAAGGCCAGCACAAAATGTAAAAAGGGCCTGGTACTGTAACTCTTCTGTGAAATGCTTGCCTGACATATATAAAGCTTTAGGGTCAATACTTAATGTGCATGTGTGTGTGTGGGGGGGGTATCTCACACCCTTAAATTATGGAATTTCTTTTAAAAAAAAAAAAGAACTCTTATCTCCAACTTGCATTCCTGATAAGAGTTCATCTGTGTCAGCTGAACAGGACACGGATGCTCACATCAGCTTACAAACTTCACTTCCCATTGCATACAGTACTGAAGAAACTAATACAGGGTTTTTGGGAAAAGGGAGAAAAATTCCAGAAGGAAAACTATCAGCCCTTTCACCTGGTTTTTACAGGTATTGTTGACTTAACCATGCTCAATCCTAAGTAAGGGACTGAGAAAATAAGAAAGGGAGACTAAATCATAAGTAGGTCATATTTTCTGTAATAGCCATATGCATCCCCAAAGCTATAGCTAGACCCTTGCCGCCCTGTACTGTATAGACTATCTGCTCAGGAGCTGGGAGAGTGGTTTCTGTTCCTGTCTCTGCTCGTGACCGCCATGGTAGAAATCAGCTGGCTCTAGTGATTGTGTGTCAGCACACTGAATTTACCTTAGGGATCACCAAGTTCAAAGACAAGGTCTAGTTCACAGCAGAAACATTTACATCAAGAGGCCAATTCTGTTAGTACTCGAAATGGTGATAAGACTAAAAGAAGCAGCTGAAACAAGACTGACAATTAGCTTGACTGATGTAAATGCACCAAAGATCAATGTTTCTCAGTCAACGCATTCCCACCACTGCCTTCTATGTAGTAAGGCAGATGCTGTTCAAAGATTGCCTGGTGACCATGAAATCAGAACATGCAGAAACAAGCTGGCTGCTCTTAATGGACAGTGCTAACAAGTGTCTACTGCCTGACAAAGCATCCTCACGAAGGGACGTCTGTCCTGAGGAGACCCAGTATCCTCACAGAGGGACCCAGATCCTCACAGAGGGACCCAGCCCCTCACAGAGGAAAGTCAATAGTGAGGAGAGAGATACAGCATCCTAACAAGGGGACCCAGATCTTTATGGAAAGAAGTCTATCCTGAGGAGACTCAATGTCCTCATAGGGGGACCCAGCATCCTCACAGAGGGACCCAGACCCTCATGGAGGAAAATCTATCCTGAGGAGACCCAGACTGTTTCAGCTATAGGAGCTATGAATGAGTTCTACTTTTCTCTTGCTTTCTAATCCTTGGGACACTCCTTGATCACCTTGATGGTATCTGGGTATTTTAGAGAAGTACACCAGCTACACACTTAAAATAATTTCTTAGAGAGGCTACATCACAAAATAAGTCATTTATTTATTTGTTTGTTTGTTTGCTTTTTGGTGAATGTTTTCTTAACTTCCCAAATGTCCAAAAATTATCTACTGGCACCCCTTATGTATCAGCCTGAACCTAAACTTGTTTGAATCATTTCTATTTTAGATTTAATTTTCTCTACTTATTAAAACATTAACCAAAGTAAAAAGAATATAATTTTACTTTAGTAAGTATCTATTATTCCATTAAAAATAGAGTTTAATTTTTCTGCATTGAATATGCATTTGTTCTTTTCCATTTTGATGCTGAAAATGAAAATCTTCACAAAAATTCATTTCTAATTTTAGAATATGTGTTGGTCTAAAGCTGTTCAAAGCAGCATTTCCACAAAAAAGTATAAAGGCCTCTTGTCACAGGGACAAAACTTGTACCTTTCTTTAGACTTTTAGACTACAAGGTATGCAAAGAATGCCTTGAACTTAAATATTGAAATGTTCAATAGCTCCCTAATTCTGGAATGAGGACTGTTCATTATCAAGCCATTGCTATTACCCTGAAAATAAGATTGATTCATCTGTTTGCTTGTTTGTTTATAATAAGAAATGCTCTTAGTCTTTGACTCCTGACACAGGTTTTGTTAAGCCAGAATTTTCTGGGCAATAGAAATGTACTCTATTATTCATCATGAGCCACTTCGTATCACCCCCACAATTATGCTAATAAAGTGGCTCAGGGTAGAGCATCTTGGTGGGATCAGAATGGAGCTGCTCAGCAGAGGAGCCCAAAGGTCAGATGGTGGGAACTCTCAGCCCTACCCTATACAGGGGGAAAGGTGAGAGGATCTGAGACTAAGAACAGGGCAACTACTGAACGACCCATGGGCTTTGAGGAGCTTCTCTACTAACGGATTCCTGGGTCAGGATGGCACCCTAGTACCACAGTGAGTTTTTAATTCAGCAATAGCAAACTGGACACCAGGCTTAGGTATTGATATAATAAAGTAACATTGTTTCTTTTCGCTGGTACTAAAGTGAGCAACTAGCTAGGTGTTGCCTTTCCAGAAAGCTTGAACTCTGCAAAATTTTCTCTTGACGCCAGGGATAAAGTTGCAGGGGCAAAATGCAAAAGTCTTGGTCTACAGCAGGTTATGGTGGTGCAGGCCTGTGATCCAAACACTGGTGAAGCTGAGGCAGAAGGATTGTCATGAGTTTGTGACCATCCTGGGTTACCTAACAAGATCCTCTCTCAAAAGCGAACAAGACGAACAGAGGGTATGGCTCAATGGTAGAGTGCTTGTCTGGCTCGCACCAAGACCTGGGTTCAATCTCAACTGCCACCAAAAAAAAAAAACAAAAAACAAAAAAACAAAAAACTTTAAAAATGAATTCAGTGGGACTGAGGCAATGGCTCTGTTGGTAAAGTGCTTGCTTTACGAGCAAGACAGCCTGAGTTCACATCCTGGTCCCACGTAAAGAACAAGACACAGTGAGACAACTTCTAACCCAGCACTGAGACAAGGAGAAGGGTCCATGGACTTACTAGCCAGCCAGGCTAGCTGAATCAGTGAGTGCCAGTTTCAGTGAGGGACCCTGTCTCAAAAATTAAGTTGCAGGGCCATTTAAGAAGACACAACATTGACCTCTGACCTCCATGCATATACAAACACATAGGAACGCACACACAGGAAAGTTTTTTAAGAAGTCTGTCTTGCCTAAATGTAGGACAGCATACATGTATTATCACTCATATAGTCCTAGTGTCCAAGTAATCCAGTAATGTCCTACACAGCCACCCTACTCTGGGAATGTAGAACTTACTGGGGACACCAACAGGGGTCATTTTCACAACCTACTTGACAATGGCAGAGCTTTCCCTGGACCATGCTCTGTCTGTCTTTGACAACAAATGAGTCTGCCTGGCTCCTTTGAAAATTTCCTTTAGTTTATATCTACGTTTTTAACTCCCAAGAGCCTCATATCTGCCCCCTGCACTCTGGAAACCATCAATGCCTCCAGGTCTCCAAATTTGGTCATGTCATTATCTGCTTTCCTGGCCCCTTCAAAACATTGGACAATAGACAGATACTGAGCCCAATCTGCAAATTCTCCCATTGGTTTTGGTGAAGGATAAAACCACCTCAGAGGTGGTTTAGAGGAAAAGGTGACTTCACCAGACAAATCAAGAGCATGTTTTGAACCAGCTGCTTCTTCAGGTATCTGCAAGGTAGACATAACTCAGAAACATTTCCCTCATTCTACAAATGAGGACAAGGAATGCAAAGACAGTCTTCACCATGGGGCTTAGGCTAGGCAACAAACATAAACCAATGTCTGCAAAGTCAAAGTTCCTCCCACATCTCCAACCTCTGCCAGTGTCTCACCGCCCCAGTTCTCAGCTCTGTCCACTGAGTGGATCTTTTTAACTCTCAGACCAACTATTATTCCCAAAAAGCTAGCCTGTCTCTCCCTAGCCACAGGGCTGGTTACTAACCCTTCAAGGCCACACCACCTCCACCTCCCTCTGCGTCACTGTTTGACAAGATAGTTCTTGGGCTCCACACAGTTGCAAGTTGGATCCATTTTCCCAAGCAGCCTTATCAGGGAGCACTCCTCCCTCAAGGTCTTTTCTGAATATTAAAATGCGGCTGAGCTTTGAACAGACACAGCTACTGAAATCTTCAGGGACGCTGCCATCTCTTTGCCTTTGTTTTTGTCCTTCTCCATCCCATGACATTTACACTCTGATGACTGCATTTGTATTGCTGTAATTCTATTATAACGAATTTGGTGACATGAATCGCTCGGGACTCTATGATTTTTCTTAAGAGGATCAATATCTTTCAAGTTATTTAAAGGTTAAATAATCTGTGGGGTTCGCCTGTAGTTTTGTCCCTTCTAAACTATCCTTGTAAAATGTAGGAAGTGACATAGTTAGTAGACAGACCTACACTGGTCAGCAGAACTAACTCATGAACACTTCTTCAAATCAGGCCATGCTCAGTGAGTCAGAACTCTCTGGTGCTGAACTTTCCAAACCATTCACTCACTGATTGCCTCCTCTCCAGAGGCAGCCACTAAGAGGATTCTGGTGTGCAGTGTTTTACTTTAATCTTTTGTCCTTATGGTCTCTTAGGGAAGTCTTTCCTTGACTCAAGATTACACAGATAGATCATGGCAGTTTTTAAATGTCATTGAGTCTTACTGTTATGTGGCACTTTTTGCACGTATGGAATAGGAGAGGGTTCTGGGCCATTTCAACTTGCTCATTATGACTTTAGTGTGGATTTTTCTGTAGTCACCATGTTTACTCTGGGCTCTTGGAGATGGCCTTTTTCAGGTTAAAAGAATTTCATAATCCCTTGTGAGTGGTTTGTGTTTCTGTTATATACATAAACAAATATGGATCATATCTGTTGCTCTTTCAACTTTTATTAAAATAGCGGTTTTGTTTGCTTGTTTGTTTTTTGTTTCTTTTCATAATGATTCGCTTCATAGACTTCATTCCTTAATTTCTAAATCTGTAAACACACTCTCTTGCAAGTCTTTGGTTTTACTGCCAGGAAAGTCTCCTCCTAATTTTGATTTGTTGACTGTTTTTCGCCAATGCTAATTACCCAGGGTGGGGGAGCTTTTGAGTGGGAATCTGCTTCCCCTCTCTCCTACCTGCTTCCCCCAGCTTTCCTTACCCACAGTCAGACTCAGGCCTCCTCCTGGTACCCTGGCCTTCCATCCTGATGGTATCAAGGCCATGGAGACACAGTCACCAGGCCGGAAAGGACTAGATGTGGTCTTTTGTTTTGTTTTGTTTTTCGAGATAGGGTTTCTCTGTGTAGCTTTGCACCTTTCCTGGATCTCGCTCTGTAGACCCAGCTGGCCTCAAACTCACAAAGATCCGCCTGCCTCCACCTCCTGAGTGCTGGGATTAAAGGCGTGCACCACCACTGCCTGGCCCGACTAGATGTGGTCTTAAGCCTTCCTTTTAAGACTACCCTATAAGAACAGAGCTTTGTAGATGCTGTAGCCCTTGGCAACAATTGGCTATTTGCAGACTTTACAGGACACCCAGAGCACTTTGGCAGGGCTGGAACCACCACTCAACTCTGACATTCAGGGCCCCGAAACTCCTAGGAGCATCAGTTACAGTCCCTGAATTCCACCATGTGCTTGCGTTTGTTTCTGAAATATAAAGATTGGCCTTTCATTTCCGTGTGTTCTAATCGCAGCTTACATGCTGCGACTTTTCTAAGGTCTGGCTTTTTATTTGACTTTTGTGTTCTCTCAGCACTTTGTGTGGCTCTTTGTGCGTGTCACAGTGTTCCAAGAAGTTTCTGGAGTCAGAACAATTTCATTATCTCCAAGCAGAAACTGAGTGGGGATTTACCAGAAGTATAATGTAGAGAAGGGGTTGGGATATGGCTCAGTGGTAAAGTATTTGCCTAGCATAGGGTAAGCCATGGGTTTGACTACTAACACTGAAAACATTATATATATATATATATATATGTGTGTGTGTGTGTGTGTGTGTGTGTGTATATGTATATACGTATATATATGTGTGTGTATATCACATATAATAGTATATATATAACACATATACAAATATAGATAACTATAATACATAATATATATTACATTATATATTATATATAATACACAATATAATATATATTGTATAATATAATTACTATAATCTATAACATATGCTACTGTAACATATAATGTCTAATATATTGTTATAATATCATATTTTATATAATGATATTATACACCTTATTCTTGTAAAGGACATCAGTTCGTGTAGGCTTGATCTGATGCTTGGGTGAACTGTGATTCTTCCTTTACAGGGGATCCCAAGACTCCTTTCCTGTCCAGGAGCACACAGTGTTTCTGAAGAAAAGTGACACATTCAAATGGTTCCCAGAACAGTGACCAGGTGCTCAAGAATTAATTGGTGATAACAAGGATGTTCTATACTTCAACACTAAGGAATCTGTTTAATATTCCTTCTGTATGTTTTCACTGTTATAGCCTGAATGTTTCTCTTCTCCATCTACTTTTTCTAGTCATTGTAATGGTGAAATGTATGCAAATGACTAATACCTTCACCCTGGATTATACATAATTTCCTTTTCCAACAGTCCTGCCCGAGCCAGAACTCATGTATCTCTGGCTGGTAAATTAACTTCACAGCCCTTCCCAACTTTTATTTCTCCTCCTTTTAGATTTTTTCCATGCTAAACACCAGTTCTTCAGTCTCTGGCTGGCAAGTGTCCCAGAAGCAACTAAATCGAGTTCTGGTCATACAACTTAATAACTTCCATGTTCACAATACGATTGATCTTTTAGAATCTTAAATAGTCTTACTGTACCAGCTACATTTTTCTCTCTGTGACCACACACCTAGCAAGGAGCAGCTTGATGGAGGAGAGGTCTGTTTCGGCTCATGGTTAAGGGGATATGATCCATCATGGTGAGGAAGACACAGCAGTACAGGGGTAGCAGTGGGGGCTTGTTCACATCTGAGTGGTTGAGGAAGCAGTGGGGGATGATGCATGCTGATGCTAGTCTGTTTTTCCTCTTTTCCCTTTACAAACAGTCTCAGTCCACAGCCCCTGGGATGGCACTGGGTGCATTCAGTTAAAACTGCCTCGAAACGTTCCCAAATTCAGGCAAGCGTCACAGGTTGACCCCTTGGAATTTCTTCAAGCTGGAGCCTTAAATGGTTGGGGATCTCCCTTTGGGTACAGGGTGTCTTCCTTGTCACCATAGAAACTTTGAAGGTTCCGTTTAATGGTACCAGTCTGTTTCCCAATCGAAGCCGCCTGTTTGCTCTGTCCATCATGTCTGAACTGTCAACCACATTTGTATTCTTTCTCTTACCAGCTTACACAGTTTTATCATCTCCCTTTTAGATCTCATTACACATCTCAGTAAATATGGTGAGCAATGCAGCCACTCTGCACAGCCTGAGATGTTATGCTTTCTTGGTACTACCTCTGTCAAACAGCTGACCCTGAGGCCATTTTTTTTTTTTTAAATTCAGTATCACTCAAGTTCTTAGGGCTCAGGCAGACAGCGGCCAGAGTATTTTTTTCTTCCACATTATAACGTAAATGCCCTTTAGTCCAGGTCCCTGTAGCGTTCTTATGCCTTCTGAAACTTGGTGGGCGGCCTTACTATCTACGTTTATCTCAGCATTCTGCTCTCATTCACTGCCACCAGAACGGCCAATTAGGCTCTGCTTATAGCCTTGGAGGGCTTTTCTGGCTACAAGCTGTTCCGCACTCCTCCCACAAATGGTCAGGGTTATCAGAGCAGCATGCTTACTTCTTGGTACCAAGGCTCTGTATTATGTTTCCTGTTTCTTTATCCAACGAGAAACAAATTAAAGAAGAAAATATGTGGAGTTTTGTGTGTGTTTGTTTGCTTGTTTGTTTTTGTCTCAAAGCTCATAGGATCAGCTTAGGGGGTGCTCAGTGGCAGGAGCCACCAGTCACTGTGGTAGTGGGTTTGCTCACAGGCACGCGGGCACCTCAGGAAACACAGAGAGGTGACTGCTGATTGTTAGAGCTTCTCCTTTTGTTATTCTGTCTAGGACCCATGGGGGTGGGGGGGAACCTCTCACATTTACAGTGTGTCTTCCTTCCTCAGCTAAACTTCCCTAGGAATGCCTTCAAAGTCACACCCAGAGGTGTGTCTGTCTCCTAGGTAATTCCAAATCCAGTCAAGTTCACAATGGGGCTTAACACCACAGGCTTCAAGCACACCACATCACGTTCAACACTTAACTCTTGACTCTGACATCACTGTTTTATTATAGAGTCCCTGTTCACCGACTGTCAATGGAGCTCACGTTTCTTCCACAGCCTCTGATTTAAAGCTGAACATGAGCCACTACCAACATAAGTGGAGAGGAATCCACAGATAGAACTCCTCCTTTGTCACTAACATTCTTAATAATCTAAATAAATTATGTGTACTTGTTGTTTAAAGAAAACTGGATTACCGTGCACTGATCTGTCTTTCTTGAACTGTTCTATTGACTTCAGCGCATAGATAAAGACTCACACTCTAATTGTGTTTTGCTTGGCTTAGACTGCATTTGAACAAGACTTTTTGAAATTATTTTCTGCAATAATCATCAGCCCGGAGCTTCCATCAATGCTACATCAGTTACCTATTCCTTATATTTATATTCCACCTCAAGCTCTGAGAGACAGTTTAACCAACACAACACAATCATACTATATGGGGCTTTAATTATGTTTTACTTTTCATATCTCATACCAACTCATACCACACTATGGCATCATTTTTCTTAGTTTCTAAACAGAAAAAGATTTTTTATTGTCGATAATGTTTCCATAAGTTAGGACAATGTTTAGAACATATTATTTTAAATAACCATATACCTAAGGCTAAAACACTTAGTGGCATCAAATATCTGATTATTTAAGGTAGATAGCTTTTTGTTACTATAAGAAACACCTGAGATTACCTCAGTTTAAAAAGAGAAAAAGGGCTGAGAGAGTAGCGTGGTAAGGGCAGTGTTTGTTGTGCAAATACAAGGACCTGAGTGTGAGTCTTTCACACCCACATAAAAACCTGGGTGCGGCAGTGTACACCTGCAATCTCAACACTGGGAGGTAGAGACCAGAGGATCCTGGAGGCTCCTAGCCAACTGGGGATCTTCAGGTTTAGTGAGAGGCACTGTCTTTAAAAATAAGATGGCGAAAACCTGATGGAGAGATTTCCTGCAAGATATTCTGGTGTAACAGTGGTACAGATGTTATGGGGTAATCAACCACTTTCAGGTTGGATTTAAGGCCCACTCCGTGAGATAGAACCAATGCCCATGGTCATGAACCTGAGACTAGAAAGATCATGGGCCTAGCGGAAAACTTACTACTGTGATTCTTGAAAAGAAACAGCAATAAAATGACTCCTGATGACATAGTGCTATTCTCATAGATCAGTGCCTTGTTCAGCCACCATCAGAGAAATGTCTTGCACTAGATAGGGCTTAACACAATGACCCACAACTGGATAATGTGTAGAGGGACAGAGATTTTGGAGCCCTCGGTCTTAAATGCTTTTATCAAAGCCCTTGTCTCAAAGATCAGAGATCCATGTGGAAGAAGAGGCAGAAAGATTGTAAGAGCTAGAGGTGATGGATGACTCCCAGAAATGATGGTGTCTTCCAGACATAACAGAACTGATATACATGTGAACTCATAGAGACTGTGGCCTCATACACAAAGACTTCATAAGTTCAAGCCAGATGCAGTTCCAGAGCTGAGAGGGTAAGTAGAACAGGGTCCCACCCCTAACCAAGAAGCTATCTGCAATTGATAACCAGTGGCAAAGAGAAAATCAGTTTTCTGCAATGAAGTCTCACTAGGTCTATCAACCACACTCCAAGGCAGCACCCCCTTTTTTCAGTAAAAAAAGAAAAATGAAAAATACCTAAGGTGGAGAACAATAGAGAAAGGCACCTAACATCAAATCTGGACTCACAGATGTGCATACCCACAAATGCACGTACACATACCATACAGACATATGCACATACATACACAGACACCCACAATAAATGAATACATTTTTAAAAAGAGAGAAAAGTCACTTTTAGTCCAAATGTTGCTATTGTTTTGGATGCATCATGAGCATGTTATTGTAGGGTACATGTTTGAACAAGGCTGCTTACTTCTTGGTTGGAAAACAAAAGAGAGAAAAGATAAAGATAAGATTGATGTCCCATAATCTCCTTTGCAGACAAGTCCCCAGTGGCCTAAAACCAACTACTCACCCCATTCTTCAGCGTTTCCACAAATTTCCAATCATTCAATGGCCTCAAGTCCATATGTGTATTTTGAACTGTATGATGATTAATTTCAACTGTCAACTTGATACAACCTAAAATCACACGGGAAGAGAGTGTTGGTGGTTATTGAGATCAGGTTGACCTGCAGGCATGTTTGAGGATGATTCCCTTGATTGATGTGGGAAGACGCATCCTGAATGTGAGTGGCGCTGTTTCATGGGCCAGGTCCTGAATAGTGTAAGAGTGAAAAGGGTGAGCTAAATAGGAAGCATGTTGTTTGTTTTGGTTCTCTCTTCTCTGAACTGTGGTTGTGACGTGACCAGCTCTTGCAACTGTGACTTCCCGTACATGATGGACTGTGACCTGGAATTATAAGCTGAATAAACTCTTTCTGTTGAGAGTGTTTCCCCTGTGGTAGAAACGAAACTAGGGCAGGTGGTGTGTTTCAAATTCAAAGGACAGCAGCGGCAGGTTCATACCATTTCTCAGTTTTCATCACATGGAAGCCTAACTCGGTACCTGAAAAACATTTTATAAACTAATTTCTGATAATTAATATAAATAAACCTCTGTCACCTTTGAAAAGGTGTACTCATTTCACTTTCTTTTGTGAAAACACAAGTTCGAAAACAATCTTTGACACAGCTCTCAGCGTTCTCTCCATCTGTCCTGACCTCAGAGGTGCCATTCGAATTCTTTTTTTTGTTTTGTTTTGTTTTTTGTTTTTTCGAGACAGGGTTTCTCTGTGTAGCTTTGCGCCTTTCCTGGAACTCGCTTTGGAGACCAGGCTGGCCTCGAACTCACAGAGATCCGCCTGGCTCTGCCTCCCAAGTGCTGGGATTAAAGGCGTGCGCCACCACCGCCCGGCCGCCATTCGAATTCTTACTCTCAGGGTACTATTGCGCCATGCTCCCCAAAGAAGATGGGGTCCTTTCCTCCCCGGAGTGGGTATCTGTGAACTACAACAACAAGAATTCATGGGCACTGTCCTAGAACATCTGTTTTTCTCTTGATCCTTTATGATTGGCTTTAACACAGAAGTTATACTAGGCAGTCTTGTGTGACGTTTCAGTACGTGAACAAGTGCAGTAATCAACTCAGAGTAAACAGGTCTCTATCCCTTGAAGTACTTGTTTTCTTTAGAGGTTAAAATATGTAAAATAATTTATTTTTTTAGTGGCATGTATTCACCTTCTTTCTTTGAAGTCACACTACTACAAAACAGCTCTCCAGAATTTCTCTCTCTCTCTCTCTCTCTCTCTCTCTCTCTCTCTCTCTCTCTCT
>CABHPR010151029.1:47782-72477 GCA_902168415.1 Peromyscus melanophrys | reverse complement strand
TCTCTCTCTCTCTCTCTCTCTCTCTCTCTCTCTCTCTCTCTCTCTCTCTCTCTCTCTCTCTCTCTCTCTCTCCTTTGACTTATTACCCCCTGATTAGCCTTTCATTTTCCATCTGTCTCTGTCTCCTACTCTCTCCAGCTTTGGCATGTGGGAGAAATAACTGTTTAACTGATGGTTGAGAATATTTTATATTAAAATAGATGCGGATAAGTTTGAAATACAGGCACAATTTGCTTGGGTTTTAAGATAAAGCAGGAGGCTTTAAAATTTTTTCATTCTTTAAAAAAATATTTACATCTCCTCTATGCCTAAAAGACCTATTTGATTTTTCTAATATTGTCTTTTGTTAGACTTCTACCCCCTTTACAATTTTATTCATATCCAACAAAAGCTTTGTGGCTGACAGAACAAGCCAAATTGTTCACGGCTTATTTGTTCCTTTGACTCATGTGTTGTGATCCAGGTGGAAAATCGACATCTGTTATGGTATAGAACGACCTATGGAGTTGTTTGTTCACGAAACCCTGATTTCTAAATAATGGCAATCTGCCTGTTTTCAATTATCCAAGCTGATATTATATGTATTGATGTGATACTTTAGTCTACAGTAGCTATATTCTTTCTCAACCCAGACCATCATGACCATCATACAAAATTTAACATGGGTCACACCTGGCACATATTTTGAGGGAAAATGTTCTTTCCCAGGTCATCAAGTGTTCAGCTGCTTGCAGGGTGAACAGCATTAGGGAAGAGAAGGCAAGTGCTTGCTAATCATACTACATGGGCTCAGATGTGTCTATTTACCCATAAAATCATCACCCTGCCGATCTAATCATGCTCATCTTGCGTTATTGAAAAGCATATATCAGTTTAGACAACCTTAAGAGAGAGAATGTGATGCTAACACAACTAATCTAATTTACTTATTTCCTTTCAGACACTCTCCTGATTTTCCCAATGATTATTATTTTCACATAGTGGAAACCAGGAAGCGCTGTATTCCGCTTTTCCAAAATTAATTTTAATTTATGATTCCGTATGTGTCTGCATGGTTTTCAAAGCTGCCACTTTATAGATCTATTTTGTGAAATTAGTTTTCCTGGGCATTTTCATGCAGCAGCATGAACGCTGTGGATGACATTTTTATCGCTCTGCAGTAAACTTGTGGAAGGCCATATTTTGCTCAGCCGTCTCCTAGTCTCAGACATGTGGGTTTTCCCTGCTGTGTTTTTGTTTTTAACATCACAAATAGCATTACTATAAATATTTTTAAGTAAATAATTTTCGAAACTGCTTATTTCCTTCCAGAATGTTCCAAAGAGAATTACCGTGCTAAATCATAACCAGTATTTTTCATGGCTTGTCATGTATATTTCCAAGTAAAGCTAAAACAATTGATAATATGAGCAGATATATTTTTGTCATTCTTGGATCCAACAGTGTTTTATAATTCATACTTACTCTATGAATATAATGACATCTGAATGTTGATAAAATTTAGACTCATTAGCCAGGCAGTGGTGGTGCATGTCTTTAATCCCAGCACTCGGGAGGCAGAGCCAGGGGGATTTCTGTGAGTTTGAGGCCAGCCTAGGCTACAGAGTGAGTTCCAGGAAAGGCTCCAAAGCTACACAGAGAAACCCTGTCTTGAAAAAAAATTAGACTCATTAAATAAACTATTAGGATTATAAGTCAATCTGTGCGATGACTTCCATTTTTAGTTCCCAATTATCCAATGCTCCATTTAATGAATTATCTAATGAAACTTGAGGGTTGGCTTCTGTAAATTTCTATCATTTATTTGCATATTTCAGAAAATAAGAATTATCAGAAGCATATAGGAAACATGGACAGGAAATTATTGACAATAATAAAAAAGGCATCCAAGAGACATAGTTGTGGATCTCAAAGGTTAGCACTTGGTCATACTTACTTGCTTCCATTTTGGTTTTTGTTTGTTCTGGCTTTTTACAGGTGGTTAGGACGGAATCAGAATGTAGTTAGTGGGTTTGAAACTCCTACTTCCCTGCTGTTCTAACGCTTACCCACTCACAATCCAGTGTTTATTGAGACTGTATACTGCTATGGTATGTCTAAATATATATGTAAATTTAAAAATATATGGCAAGTTTAGCATGGATTTCAAATACTATGTAAATGACATTTTCTATACATTCCATTCTGTAATTTTGTTTTTATGTTAAAAATGATGGTACTTAAGTTTTACTCAATTTGAAATATGTAGGTCTAGCATATTTATTTTAGTGGCTGCATACTATTCCAAGTTTTTATCATTTTTCTAATGGAAAATTATTAGCTTTCAGGGTTTTTTAGTCAGTCCATATATGATAATTCAAAGAATTCCTCCTTGCACCTCTTCTCACACATTTTAAATTATCAAATAAAATAGCTTCTTTTTATACCTTCCTCAAAAAATAATGTCATAAATGCACCTTTGTATGTTTTAACCCCTAACTATTGTATCTACCTGCAGACTGACTTTTGTTTGTGCCATAAGAGGTAGTGAGTAGCATGTTTTCCCCATCACAATCAGTTGTCCTCAGAGCGTTGGTTGAACTCTTTATTTCTCCACTAGTATTTTTTCTTTCTGTCATATGTCTAGCTTCTACAGAGCTTTAGCTGTGCCTTGGTTCTTTCTAATGATAATTTCCTCCTCCACCAAACTTTAGCTTCATTTATTTTAAGTTCGATGTCTGGTATAAATACTACAATCTTCGCTCTCTAAAGTTGTTGAGATCACCTCTTGTTCTCTACCCTTCTCCATTGTCAAGCCTTGCCCAGGGTTGGCGCACACACCGAGAACTTCATCACTGGGCAAATGCAGTGTGCGAACTTCATGACATGTACTTACACACACAGGAACGCTATAAGTCAGCCGTTCCTTCACGATATAATCAAGAAACCTGTAAGCATCGCATAAGAGGCAGGAGGTGGCAAGTGGTGGGACATGTCACATTTCCCTCACAGGACAAATTTTTTTTTAATAAGTAGAAGAATTCTAATAATTAGAAGGACTCTAAACTGAGGATAAAAAATGTAAGTAAAGTAGATCTATCAACCAGTAATGTAGTTCTGGTTTATTGCTTTGGTTTTTAAAAGGCATTTATCTGGTCTTCTGTTTTGTTTTTTATGAGTTTCCTTTGTTAGAATCAAAAGTTCTGACTATGTATCCAGTTTGGCCTGGAACTCACAGCCCTCCACGTCTGCCTCCAGGATTATGACATCACACTTGGCTCAACATAGTTCTTTATTACCAAGCATTACGTACTGTTGTCTTACTTAGGGTTTCTATTGCTGCTATGAAACACCAGGACCAAAAGCAGCATGAGGAGGAAAGGGTTTATACAATTACATGTCCACACCACTGTTCATCATCAATGAGGGAAGTCAGGCAGGAACTCAAACAGGACAGGAACCTGGAGGCAGGAGCTGATGCAGCGGCCATGGAGGAGAGCTGCCTACTGGACTGCTCAGCTTGCTTTCTTATAGAACCCAGGATCATTAGTCCAGGGATGGCACCACCTACAAAGGGCTAGGCCCTCCCCCATCAATCACTAAGTAGGAAAGTGCCCTACAGCTAGATCTTATGGAGGTATTTTCTCAATTGAGGTTCCCTCCTTTCAGGTGATGCCATCTTGTGTCAGGTTGACATAAAACTAGCCAGCACACCTGCATATAACTGTTTGTTATATATACTTTAATATGATTGACAGAAAATAATTTTGCTACCTATAAACATGTGCTCACATTGCAATAGCTTCATCAGGACAGCTGTGCCACTAAGCAGTAAGGATTTTAGCTCTATTAGTCATCTTCCCAGACCATTGTCACGTGTGTAGTCTATCTTGAATCAAAATGATGTGAGATAGCACATGACTTTGTACTTTAGAACCCAGTTATTAGGTTCCAGAGAAAACACTATTTATTTTAGAGATCAATTAGAGAATAGCTGGTTTTATAATGCTGGGTTCTTATGGTGTCTTAGGCATATCAGGGATACTGCATGTCCTGCGCTGAAGCTATATGGTATGGACCTGTTTCTGTATTTGTGTCCATATCTGTCATCTCCTCTGTCTAAGCCAAAGTCTGCTGAAATCTACAGGCTCCGGTGATGGCAGAAACTCTTTTTTCAAAACTTTCCAGAAATGTGGGAGCCCCATCATTTCCTGCAAATGGCTCCTGCCTTGCTCGAGCCTCTCAGCCCCCTTTCCTCTCAGAAATGGAATTTCTCAGCCATTGCTTCCTGGTTGCAGACATACGGGAAAGCTCAAGGCCAACTTCATCCCTAGTCTCTGCTCTCAGTTGCTCTTAAGTTTGATCGAAAGGTTCTACAGGTTTGAGAAGCTACATTTTATCTTCTTTGGTTTTTATTCTTTGCATTTTTGTTCTTTATCCAATTGTTACCAAATGTTGAAGCACAGAGATTATTCTGAAGAATAAGTGTCCCACATGATGGAAAATGAGAGACAAAATTTGGTTTTAATGGTATTACGAAGATATCAAGTTCTGTCCTTTCTGTTACATTCTATTCTATAATTGAATTTGTTCAAAAGCCTTATTCATCTTTGACATTGTGCTCTGTTTTTTAATAGCCACATATTTATATCAATTTCTGGGCCAGAATAAATGCATAATTAAAATTGTATGTTTTATTGGGGCACTGGTTGACTTTTTAGTATAGATGTGTTTCA
This sequence comes from Peromyscus melanophrys, assembly GCA_902168415.1. Taxonomy (NCBI): domain Eukaryota; kingdom Metazoa; phylum Chordata; class Mammalia; order Rodentia; family Cricetidae; genus Peromyscus; species Peromyscus melanophrys. The sequence goes on along the minus strand of CABHPR010151029.1, from coordinate 67,762 downwards.
CTAGAGCGATTTGTAGTATAGGTGACCTTAAATGACTGGCATCATACTTCAGTCTCCTTTTCTGTAGCACATACATAATAGTGTCTACTCTAGTGGTATGAATGAGAATGGCCCCCATAGGCTCACATAGTTGAATGCTTGGTCATCAGGGAGTGGAACTGTTTGAAAGGTTTAGAAGGGTTAGGAGGTATGGCCTTGTTGGAGGAAGTGTGCTACTAAGGGTAGGTTTCAAAAGTCCACACCAGGCCAGGCTCTCTCTCTTTCTCTTCTAGGACCAGTTTACTGCTGATTCTGCATGCTATGCAGGTGCCTTCTAGGAGTGGACAGTCCAGCGTTACATCCCCATCCCAAGGAAACCATGCAGAACACGAGTGGAGAGAAGTCTTCACAATGAGAAACATTTTGGCCCATGTTTATGGTTGTACACTGTGGTAGTATTGTGTTCCCCAAAATATTGTGTACCTTAATAAACTTATCTGGGGTCAGAGACAGAACAGCCACAATATGAAACAGAGGTTAGGCAGTGGTAGCACACGCCTTTAATCCTAGCATTCCAGAGACAGAAATCCCTCTGGATCTCTGTGAGTTCAAGGCCACATTGGAAACAGCCAGGCACGGTGATACACACCTTTAATCCCAGAAAGCACGCCTTCAATCCCAGGGAGTGGTGGTAGAAAGCAGAAAGGTATATAAGGCGTGAGGACCAGAAACTAGAGGCATTTGCCCTGGAGAGGCATTTGGCCTGGAGAAGCATTTGGCCTGGTTAAGCATTCAGGCTTTCAAGCAGCAGTTCAGCTGAGAGCCATTCGGATATGAGGACATAGAGGCTTCCAGTCTGAGGAAACAAGACCAGCCGAGAAGTTGGCCAGGTGAGGGTAGCTGTGGCTTATTCTGTCTCTCTGACCTTCCAGTGTTCACCCCAATAACTGGCCTCGGGTTTGATTTTATTAATAAGACTCTCTAAGACTCCTGCTACAGTACATTTTGCTTGGAAGGGTAAATGGTCAGACTTGCAGTCCTATAGTGATTCATGAGCTATAGCCAATGCTTTAATTGATTGGGCAGGGACTTGGAAGGAGAATAATTAGAAAACTGGTTAAGAATGATAAATCTATATCATCGTCTTTAAGTTTTGGGTGTTAAAAGACTAAGCATTTCTCTCAGGACTTTGGGGGAAATAGGGTATGTCTGTGGTTGTATGTGGGATAGTTATATCATGTTAGAAAAACTTACAACCATATTATTGTTTTTATTTGGATATTAAACACGGCACAGGGAGATGTGATTGGGTGTTGATTGGCAAGGGAAGGCCCATGACAGTTGTTGCTTGTGACAATCTTGATTGTCTACTTGACTAGATCTGGAATCAACTAAAGGATAAGCTAACTGGGCATACCTGCCTGTGAAAGATTTTTCACAACAAAGTTATTTAAAGTGGCAAGACACACCCTAAATGTGGCTGGTACCTTCCGGTGGAAGCCCAGACAAAAAGGAAGACTGAGGAAGAAGTTTTGCTTTTTGCCACTGCCCTTGTATTTTGATAATAAGTTCATCTACCATGTTGCTGCCTCCACCACTGCTACATCATTCCTTCAATGATATCAGAACTCAGCTTTTTCAGATGCCCAATGTGGTCTGAATACCAGTGGCTCTTCAGGAATGCCAGGCTACAGCTTTAGGTGGGGACTGCTTGGTGCCTAGCCTCATGGACTGAGCAGCTCTGAGTTCTCTCAGCTTCTCCAGGGTGAGATGGACATTGCTGAAGTGTTATAAACACACTTTGTAGTAAGTAAGTACCCTTTAAATATATATTCATACCAGTTAATGTGCCTCTCTCTATATATATACATACCAGTTATGTGCCTCTCTCTATATATTCATACTAGTTGTGTGCCTCTCTATGTATATTCATACCAGTTATATGCCTCTAGAGACCCTGACTGATGCAAGTTGACTGACAATGGACCTGAAACTAAGGGGTCGTCTATAATCAGGGTGGAAGTAGTGGAGGTGAATACAGATCCAGAGAATAAGTGACCTACCTGAATTTCTGGAAAGATAAGAACAAACAGAGATAAGCATAAACAGAGTCACATTACAAAGACTGGAATAAATACCTAACCCTCCGTGTGTGTGTATGTGTGTGTGTGTGTGTGTGTGTGTGTGTGTGTGTGTTATCACACAGCAGCAAATGTCATGGACTTTCAGATAACTATGACCTCACCCAATAATCAAAATAAGGTACCAGAAACCAAAATAGCAGCCAGTGTGGGCAAAGTCTTGGATAAAGGATTTCAAATGGTCATCTTGGGACAATACAATCAGCTGCAAGATGACACAGAGGAGTAATTCCCTAACAGAAGAACTTAACAAAACTGAAGCTTTTTTTTTTTCCAAACAGAAATCTTTGAGCTGAATAATGCACTAGACAAAGTTAGAAACATGGCAGAAAGTGTGGATAACAGAATAGACAAGAGAGAGAATTAATAAGCTCAAAGACAGGAGATTTGAAAAAATACAGTCTGAGAGGCACGAAGGAAAACAGAATGAAAAAAGGCTTACGGGAACTTTGGAGCAGCAATAAAACTGGAAATCTTTGGATTATTGGAATTCAAAAGCTATATAAGAATAGCATATAGGAAGACAGCTTACCCAAGGGAATAATAACGAAAACAACCTTCCAAATCTGTAAATGGGTACAAATAGTTACATGCATGCTAAAAGTCTACCTAGCCCAAGACTAGGTCAAACCCTCAAAGTCCAAAGAAGAAGAGAAGATTCTCTTAGACACAAGAGGTGACATTGAGAAGCAGCTGGAGATGGCATTTACTTTAGGGAAAACCCCCTGTCATGTCCTGAGTGGCAGGAACTTAGACACTAGCACAGGAACCAGAAGCAAAAAATGACAAGCATTCAAATGACAGGCTTCTGCACAGAACAGGAAACCATTAACAGAGGGAAGACAGAACCTGAGGAAGGAGAGAAAACATGGCATTCATTCATCAGACAAGCAATTTCCACCCAGAAGATCAAAGGGATTAAAGACTTCAGGAGAGAGAGAGACCCCAGAAGATGGCTCAGCTGAACAAGTACATGACATTCATTCATTGGACAAGTGATTTCCAACCAGAAGATCAAAGGGATTAAAGACTTCAGGAGGAGAGAGAGAGACCCCAGAAGATGGCTCAGCTGAACAAGTACATGACACTGATTCATTGGACAAGTGATTTCTACCCAGAATATCAAAGGGATTAAAGACTTCAGGGGGAAAGAGAGAGATCCCAGAAGATGGCTCAGCTGACCAAGTACAGGGCGGGCAAACATGAACTTGATCCCAGAACCCCTGGAAAAGGTTGAACCTGTGACAAGCACTTGAATCCTCGCACTGGGAATGTAGAAACTGGTGGGTCCCTAGCCAGCCTGCCTGGATTGGCAGGCCTCAAGACAATGACAAATGCTGTCCCCTCCCCCCCCCACAAAAACCCAGGATAGGTGGTTCCTAAGAAGGGACATCTACGGTTGTCCTCTGGCCTCCACATGCATGGGCACACATGAGAACCTGCACACACATGAATAATACATACACACACACATATGTGTGCACACACACGGGGGGGCGCAAGTTGGGGGGGACAGAAGAAGACAAACTAATAGCCTGCCTCCATGCCTTCCTTCCTCCTTTCCTTCACTCACCTTCTCTCTCTCTCTCTCTCTCTCTCGTCAGTTTGCAGTCCCTGGACAACGGCATCTGATGTGCCGACAGTTCTTCAGAATGAATGGTGCTGTCTCCTCCCCAGTGTGCAGCACTGCACCATTGGCTGTTACTAGAAGTAGATGGAAACATCAGTAGCGCCATCAAGTTTGTGATGATATGTGTAATCTAAGAAATAAAGCTTGCCTGAGGATCAGAAGACAGAGCCAGCCACTAGATTAAACACAGAGGTCAGGCAGTGGTGGCAAACACCTTTAATCCTAGCACTCGGGAGCCAGAGATCCATCTGGATCTCTGTGAGTTCAAGGCCACACTAGACTACATGAGATTAATCCAGAGTAGAAGAAAAACAGAGTCAGGCAGTGGTGGCACATACCGTTAACCCTAGTGTTTGGGAAGCACATCCCTTTAATCCCAGCACTAGGAAGTTTGAGACAGAAAGTGATAGGGCTGGGCAGAGAAAGGCATATAAGGCGTGAGGAGACAGGAACAAATGGTCTTTTGGCTGAGGACTCAGAGGCATTCAGTCAGAGGATTTGTGGAGTTGGTGAGGTGAGAAGTGGCTGTGGCTTGTTCCCTTGTCTCTCAGATCTTTCAGCATTTACCCCAGTATCTGGCTCTGGGTTTTTATTATAAGACCATTTAGGATTTGTGCAAAACATCTGGCACCCAACCTGTTTGGTGCACGAATTCACAAAAAGCCACTTGCCTGTGGCTTTGCAGCTCCCACAAGCTCGGGCTAGGGCTACACATGGCCTGAGTTTCCACCCTGCCAGGGCCAGAGTTCCTACCCCACCAGCTAAGTTTTTGTTGCGGCCTCTATGCAGCAAATCCATAGGTTTGGGGGGCTACAAAAACCACAGGAGTTAGCTGATTTCACACATTCCTCTGTGCAGACAGATGACTCCACAGACGCAGACTCAGGCTCAGGCTCAGGCTCCAAACACACCGGAATTAGCCACTTTTGCACACTGCTTCTTTCCTCTCTCAGTGGGCTGTGGTTTTCACTGGGCCCCCTCCTTCAGATGCTGCCACACTGTCATCTGAATCGTCATCATCAGCAGACTTGGGGAGTCAATTGGGATTTCTTAAAAGGGAGAATTAATTTAAAAAAAAAAAAGATGGAGTTTTTTTCCTACATTAAAAAATAGGAAAGATTTTTACAATGGAGGGAGTTTGGTCTCTGTTTGATAATAAACTAGGCGATCTGAAAATGGAACAATTAAATGAGAGGATAATTAGCTTAGATGGGATTGACATAATGTCAATTATAAGCATTGTCAACATTATCGGTTTGACCATTCTTATTTTATCCCTAAAAATGCTGGTTTATATGAGTACCAAGTTGGTTGATATGAGCCCCAGATACAAGTCTTAGAAAAACTTATTAATACAGATTGTAGAGATATTCAGACCCAAACAGAGGAATTTAAGGGAGAACTAATTTCAGCTTTGCATTATAAGGCTTTTAAACAGCCAACCTTAATTTATACAGTAACCTTACAGGAACTGCCAAATGATAGACATCCCCAAGACGGTGCAAAAGCAGAATAGACTCCCGTGCAAATGTTAGACTTGAGGAGATTCAAAGAAGCAATAGTCTCATATGACATGCATTCACCTTTTGTGTGGCAGATGTTAAACTCATGGTCAACTTGTAATAGAATTATCCCTCAAGACTGGAGAGATTTGGTTTCAGCAGTGTTAGAGGCTAGTCTCCAATTACAATGGAGGACCTAGTAGAAGGATGAGGCTAAGACCATTGAACAACAAAGTAGGGCTACAAGTATTGAAATTTCCCAAGATCAACTTCTTAGAGAAGGCGATTATGCTGTTATACAAAGACAATCTTTATATGATGACCACACCCTTTATGTGTGTCTTTATGCCCCATGGCAGCCTTGAATGCTTGGGACAGAATTGAAGAAGTAGGACAGAAAATTGAGTCATTTACAAAGTTATACAGGGCCCCAAAGAAAACTTATGGATTTCTTATAACGGCTGTCTTCAGCAGTAAATAGAATAATACCAAATTCAGAAGCTAGACAAACAATAATTGAATCTCTGACTTTTGAAAATGCTAATGCAGCATGAGAAAGGGAAATTAAGCCATTAAAGGCAAGATCAACACCCATGGATGAATGGATCTGAGATACAGTCAATATTGAATCTCATGATGATGCTTGGATAGGAGAGGTGATTTCCAGAGGTTTGAAAAAAAAACCATAATGTCAAATGTTTCAATTGTGGTAAACAAGATCACCTAAAAAGGGATTGTAAACAGAGCATTCCTAGATATGTTTTTAAAAGGAATAATTCCAACAGAACATCCCTCCTAACTTTGGGGAGGTTCCCTTTTGGCAAGTTATATCTGATCAAATGAAAAGCATTTATTAGCTGTATAATGGTCGTGCTGGTTGATGAAATATCACCTCTTCTAATTAAGGGATCTATCTTGTTCTGGTTTCTCTCAAATATTTCACTTTATCTTCTACAGCTATTCTATCATCCAGAGCAGTATGGTTTTTTGCAATAGGCATCAGGTTCTTTAATTGCTCTGGGAAGGAGTTTCTTGTACCATGACAGGAAAGGACTGAATGGAATTTGACATGGGGGTCTGCAAGAGGACCCTCAGGTTGTTTCTCAATGGCAAAGGCAAAGGATTATCTTGTTTGTCCTTTGTTGATCTACATTCATTAATCCAATGTTTGCCTTTACCAAAAGAGAGGGGTGATCTGTTGAATAATTAAAAAATGCAGGTTAGTAGTTAGTTACCTATTACAAGCAAACTTGTAGTCATGTCAGGTTATGTTTTCAAGGTCAAACAGCTATATTTTAGATAGGCTGGTCATCTTCAAACACTTCAGAGATGGGCAGAATATGGCATTTAAGATGTTTTAAAAACGTAGACTTTTTTTTTAATGACAATGAGACATGACTGCTCCTGGCAGCACCAATCTACTTCAGAGAAGATGACGGGCATTGAAGAAAACTCCATATTGAGTTTACTTTCTCTGTGGCAAAAGTCAGCCACTGGGCAAGAAAGTGTCCTTGCCTTGACAGCTGACAATATGTTGTGCAAATGGACAAGCAGGACACAAAAGAAAGGACTGCTGCACCTTGCCAAGATGAGGTAGGAAGACCCTTCAGAAAATCCTGCTTCACAGAAAAGTCTGTCAGATATGCTAGGCTTATAGGGCGAAGATGGATACCTGAATGCTGCAGAGGAACCTTAGGTGACTGTCCAGGCAGCCAGTTGTTTCTGTCATTTCTCACATTTTTAGAAGTTGCTTGCCTGCACTTCCTGTTTATTTAGGTAATATTATTTCCTTCTCAGGTTTCTGAGGGAGCTGAAGACTAGATAGTTATAGTTATAGTTCCCCTTGTTAACAAATTCAGAAAAGAAACTCACTAAAGAGGTGTAAAGTGTTTAAAGTTTGAAAGACATCAAAAGATAGTTTTGGGTCGATAATACAAGTTAGGATAGAAGGTAAATTAGGTACAATACTTTGGATTCACCAAAATATGACAAATAATGGAGTATTTTCTCTAAATTTCAATTGTTAATAGACTGAAAATTATTAATATAATTCTTGACTATATATTATATATAGTTATTGTACTTATTGTATGTAGTTTTTCTTATATTAGTTACAACCTTCTTTTACTATTTTAGACAATAGTGGTGATATAGTGATATATTTGTAATCTAAGAAATAAAGCTTGCCACAAGATCAGAGAGACAAAGGAACAAGCCACAGCCACATCTCACCTCACCAACTCCACAAATCCTCTGACTGAATGCCTCTGAGTCTTGAGCCAAAAGGCCATTTGTTCCTGTCTCCTCATGCCTTATGTGCCTTTCTCTGCCCAGCCATTTCACTTCCTGTCTCAACCTTCCTAGTGCAGGATTAATGGCATGTGTGCTTCCCAAACATTGGGGTTAGTGGTGTGTGCCACCATTGCCTGGCTCTATTTCTCTCTTAGTCTGGATCAATTTCATATAGCCCAGTGTGGCCTTGAACCCACAGAGATCTAAATAGATCTCTGCCTCCTGAGTGCTAGGATTAAAGGTGTGTGCCACCACTGCCCGACCTCTATGTTTAATCTAGTGACTGGCTCTGTCCTCTGATCTTTAAGCAAGCTTTATTTCTTAGAATACAAATATATCACCATATAGTTTACTTTTATGTGTGAGAAAAATGACTCAATTTTATTTTACTGTTAAAAAGAAAGAGTATTAAATGGTGATAATGCCTTTTACAACTCACCCAGTTCTGGAAGATTCTCAAAATGGCTATGAACTGCCTTTCCAAGTAAGTGTGTCGGTGAACATCCGGTAGACAAGATGATAATAGATATGACTGCCATCATTTTCTTTTTCTGCTACTTTATCCTGATACTTATACACACATTAACCAGTGTTCTCTTGTTATGAGTCAGTATTAGAAACAGCATAGAACAGTAACAAGAAGACTGACCTAAACATACAGAAGGCTGTGATTTTTTTTTTAAAATAACCTTGAGAAAACTATTTCATCTCCTCAGCTAGCTCTTGCCTCCAGGTTCTTGCCCTATTTGAGTTCCTGTCCTGACTTCCTTCAGTGATGGACTACAATGTAGAATTGTAGGCTGAATAAACCCTTTCCTCTCCTCTCCCCAAATATTCATAAATGCTTTTCTAACATCTACAAGGAAGAACTCACCATTCTGCTCTTGCTTTGGGAAAGAACACTGCAATCTCTCTTCAGTGTTAGCTTGGTTTAGCTTTGCTAAGTAAATTTCTACTCACACTGTCTCTTGACTGAATTTCTCCTTCAAGAAGATTGGAGCAGAGGGTGTGCATCCCACCCAGCATTTATTATCATTATAATTTTGTTTTGTGTTTCCTTTTACATAAAAGAGTAGATTATATCTTCCTGAGTTTCAGGATCTTTTTTTTTTTCAATTACTTACCTATGCTTCACAACCACAAAAGAATAAGTATCTTTTTAGAACAAATATTTTATTCATCTTTATTTTATGTGTGTGAGTGCTTTTTCTGCATGTCTGTAAGTGCACAATGTATGTGTGTCTAGTGCACCCACAAGCCAGAAGAGGCTGCTGGATCCCCTGTAACTGGAGTTTCCTATGGTAGTGAGCTACCATGTGGGTGTTGGGAAACAAAACCAGGTCCTCTGGAAAAGCAGCCAGTGCTCTTAATTGCTGAACCACCTCTCTATCTGGTTTTAAAGTGAGCGATTTTGTGGTGATTTTTTACAATGCTTTGGAAGCTAATATGTCCATGAACTGAGTGTGAAAAGCACTGGTATTTTCAAAGACTATCTAGGCATTGATATTAAGTAAAATGTTCCAGCTAGTCATTTCTAGAGCCCAGATTTAAAATTAAAATAGTCTGGCTTTAAAATCTATTATCTTAATTTTCAGGCTGCAACTGAGTTAGATCATGAAAATAATATTGTTGGTTATTGCTGTCCCACAGACCAAACCCAGGAATGATACCATGCCAGGCAAGATCTCTACCATGGAGCTACATCCCATAGCCATGAAAAAATTATCTTCCAAATTTGAATTTTGAGGAAGACTGGGAAATTGAATTTCCAAATTGATTAGATTAAAGAGATCCTGTCTTTCCAGATGTTGAGACGTAAAATGCAATCCCCTGGGTCACAGAGGATGCAAGAAATACAGCAACCATACTTAAGCCAAATGGCTCCTTAGGGTTTTAGTGCCATAATGTGACCATGTCATCCATAACCCCTAACTATGAGGTACAGTCTACAATTGGAACTGTGGGCAACAAATTGCGAATATCCAATTCAACACATATATCTATCTTGGAGTAGATGTCCAGAGATTTCTTTAAGGATATTTTTTAAAACATTGGCTAGTTCCTCAAATGTTTGCTGTGTACGCACAGGACATTTGAATTTGGCATTAAAAGGGCCACAGCATCCATACTCTCCCAGCATGTGTCTCCTGTAATACCAAGAATCCCATGGTTAGAATATATATTCATATAGTTCAGTTTATGAAAGGATATTTTCAACAATGACAAAATGAATCTGCAAAACAAAAGAACTCACTTGAAATGATGAATGACTGGAGCATATCCAAAGAGGTCTGGAATGAAAAGAAAGAAAGAAATATACAAAACTGCTGCTCTTGTCACTTCCTGTTTATAGTTTTTAAGAGTTATTTTATTTTTAAGTAGGTTTAGGTGTGTCTGTCTGTTTGTCTGTCTGTCTGTCATGAGTGCAGCATTGTTGGAGGTCAAGATGAGGGACTGTTCTTGTCAGCTTCTGTCCTTTATGCTGACAGCTTAGCCTTGGTTCTGTGTCTAAGTGAGAACGTTTTGCTAACATCTAAGTCTGAGATTTTCAGCATCTCCCTTGACTGTGTTCTGTGTGGCTCTAAGAGGAAGAAAGCCATCAATCTGAGGAGTGGGGTGATTGACCCTGCTGTCTGCCTATGTGTGTGGCCTGGAAGATCCATTATATGTATTGTGTACAAAAGTTAATTTGTTCTGACTAGAAATATGTTTGATACGAAATAAGTGTTTTGAATCTGAACAAAACAGCACGTTGAACCACTTTTCCATTCCCTTCTGCATGTGTTTCAGTGGTGACATTACATACAGGAAAGGCATTACAACATGTGAGTGACTCTGATGGGCTAAATCTGGCCTTACCCGACATGTTTTATTTTCCTGTGTAACCATTCATACACATAACACCAGCCCACAAGACCAACCGGCTTATAGCATATGAATGCTAATCACAAATGTCAAAAGTATAATATGGTTTTAATGATTCTCAATGGCAAGTAAAAAGGAAGAGGAAACAACTATCTTCACAAACATACTGAGTTACTCATTCAGTTTATGTCTGGTTATAATTTGTTATGCTAAATAATAAGCATATAGACTCTAGAGCTAAAGAAAAATATATTCATTGTATACTTTTAGCCTATCACATACAGATTACTATACTGTTTATTATAAGTTTACACAAATAGACAACCTGTTACCAACTATCAGATGATGTATAATGATGGACTGGAAAGACTGATCAGTGGTTACAAATACCTGCTGCTCTTGAAAAAAAAAAACCTGCGTTCAGTTCTCAGAACCCCACAGGGCACAGGTAGCTTACAACTTCCTGTAACCCCAGGTCCAGGGAATCTGGAGCCTCTTCTGGCCTCCACAGGCTCCTGCATGCAAATGGCACAGACACAGATAAGCGGACACACATACATAGCACATAAAATAAAAATAAATAGATCTTGGGGCTGGAGAAATGTCTCAGTGGTTAGGGACATGTGCTGCTCCTTGAGAGGACCTGAACTCAGTTCTCAGTACCCATTGGGCTGCTCACAGCTGTCTGTAGCTCCAGCTTCAGAGGAAGCAGACACTTCTGGTTTCTGTGGGCACCTGAACTCATATGGTGTACACACACACACACACACACACACACACACACACACACACACACATACACACACACACACACAGAAAGAGAGAGATGCACACACACACACACATACACACACACACACATCTATACACACAAACACACAAATAAAAATAGAAAAAAAATCTTTACAAATGTTTGTGCATTGAGCACTTGTTACATTATTTGTGTGCTTTGGAGGTGACAAGGACCTACAGAGACTCACCAACTGAGAGAATAACAAGTGCACTATGTCAACATGGCTGTGCTTGACACAGTGCAGTACTCATGTACGAAGTGAAAAGTAGAGCTGAATGGGTGAATGAGGTCTGTATTCTTGGAGGCAAGAAGCACAGGGATTACATGTTTAGATTGTGGAATGAAACAGTTGGGGTTGAAATTCTGTCTACATTGGATATTAGCCACTTGAACTCAGAAATACCACCTCCTATCCCTTTGCCTTGTTTTCTTCTCTTGGTGGGGACTGGAAATGTTGCATGCTTGTACAGTTTGTGACAAGAAGTGGTGCAGAGTGTGACCCAAAGGTCCACGTGTGGTCTAGAGTTACAGCTCAGTGGCATGTGCTGGCCTAACTGTGTTCAGTCTCCAGGCTGTGGGCAAGAAGAAAGTGCTCAGTAGTCCACGTGTAAAGGCTTGATTCCCTCATGGTGGTTCTGTCACATGTGGTATGGCCACGTGAGTTATCTCTAGATCACTCAGAAGGAAATGGCAGGCTCCCAGCTTGTCATGCTTTCTCTCTTTTGCATCCTGCCTTGACATGTGAGCATTCACTCTGATGTATGGTCATTCACAATGTACTGCTCCTGCAAGAGGCCCAAATCATTAGGCTGCCTGATTTTGGACTCAATCTTCTAGAAACATATGGCAAAATAAACCTCACTTTGTGTGGTAGTTTGAATGTAATTGGTCTTCATAATCTCACAGGAAATGGCACTATTAGGAGGTGTGGCTTTGTTGGAGTGGATACGGCCTTGTTGGAGGAAGTGTGTCACTGTGAGGGTGGGCTTTGAGGTTTCCTATGCTCAGGATACTGTCCAGTGTCTCAGTCCATTTCCTGTTGTCTACAAAATGTAGGACTCTCAGCTGCTTCTCCAGCTCCATGTCTGCCTGCACGCTGTGACAGTTCCTGACATTGCAATAATGGACTAAACCTCTGAACTGTAAGCCAGCCCCCATTAAATGTTTCCCTCATAAGAGTCGCCGTCGTCATGGTGTCTCTCTACAGCAATAGAAACCCCGACTAAGACACTCTGCTTCATACTCTTTCTACATCAGTTGTCTTGGTACAATGATGAGAAGCTGACTAATACACATATTAACAACTCAACTTGACACTCTCTTTAAAAAAAATCATTCAGGAAATATTTGCTATTATTTCTGTCATGACTATCTCAGAAAAAGCACAGTTCTTGACATGTAAAATATTCTGTGACAAATACACAAACTAGTATTTTATAATTGTATTCTACCTAAATAATAATATTACCAATGCAATGTAGGTAAAGAGGCAGAACCAAATCAAAGACAAAGGAGCATTGTAAAGCTAGAAGGCGTAAGAAGACCCAGGGGGAAGAATTCATGAGAATGTGTGTACCACGTGGCTGTAACAGCATTTGCTTAAAGCTTAGAGTGGGGAGATCAAGGAATGAATACCCATGAGCATATGGAGCAGAGAAGCTGCTGGGCATGCACATGTATGGAGTGAAAAATTAAGGCCCTATGGTTAATTTCTCCTGTGGTTGAAGTGTACATAGTTTAGAATAAGACACCTATGAAATAATTCCCTATGCAGTTTTCAAACTTTAACCACAGAACCTGTCCTTATTTGAAATTCAGTCTGTAAAGCAGATGAAGGGCTGAACCTCTCTGCCTGAAGTTATTCCTTCCCTGTGGTCTTACTGTTCTTCATCCACTGTGTCTAGAAATGAGTGTTGTAGAAAAACCCCTCTGCACATGGCATCTGTTTGCCTTCAAAGGTCTTGTCTCTAACAGGACCTTCAAGAACTACTGAGACTCATTCTATCTATCTATCTATCTATCTATCTATCTATCTATCTATCTATCTATCCATCTATCTATCTATCTATATGTCTATCTATCTATATTATATATATATATATATAAAATCTTTCTCTCTACTAGTCTAAGTTTCTGATCTATCTATTCTCACTAGTCCTTTTACCTAGGGAATCCTCCTCTCCCGAGGCTTTCAGCAGACCAATGTGGGACCATCTCTGGTTCTCTACCCTGCCCCTGCTGAGTTTACAGGCATTGGCTGCTCATTTGAATGGATGGAATGGAGGCACCCTCAAGCTCTCTAGTTGAGAAGTTGTCTTTGTTTTGTATTTGTTAGAGGATAACTTGATTTCTCTCTATTTTCCCATTAAACTGCTATCATTCTAACTAGGTGGTTCTGATAGATAGATAGATAGATAGATAGATAGATAGATAGATAGATAGATAGATAGATAGATAGAATATATAGGGGATTGTGATGGTTTCAAAGAAGATGGTCCCCAAAGGTGGTGGCACTTTCAGGAGTTGTGGCTTTGTTAGAGTAGGTGTGATCTTGGAAGAAATGTGTTGCTGTGGAGTTGGACTTCAAGGGTTCAATTCACACCCAGTGAGACAGTCTGCTTCCTGTTACCTGCATATCAACATGGAGCAGCTCCTTCTCCAGCACCATGTCTGCTTGTCTACTGCCATGCTCCCCGCCATGATGATAATGGACTAAACCTCTGAACTGTAAGCCCCCTTGACTAAATGTTTCCTTTATAAGAGTTGCCAGGGTCATGGTGTCTCTTCACAGCAATAGAAACCCTAACTAAGACAGAATTTTTTTGTTGGATAAATAAATCCAATGTACCCTCTCCCTGTCTATTTAACCTTTTTGTCAGCAAACACGTGTGTGTGTGTGTGTGTGCGTGTGTGTGTGTGTGTGTGTGTGTGTGTGTGTGTGTGTGTGTGTGTAGAGAGAGAGACAGAGACAGAGACAGAGACAGAGAATATGAATATAAGGGGATAAATTAACTGTTTAATTGTGAGAGGTGCATGAAACACACAATATACAGTAAAAACTACTGTATTCAAGTCTTTGACTATATTGAGTTTATACTCCTCTCTCTGGATGTCCTAAATCCCACATGTCCGTTACACAACTCTTCCAGAGAACCATGTACTACCTTCTACCTTCTCTGACACTTCCACCTAAAGATGTTTCTTTGTTCTTATGTGTTTTCTGTAGAGGTGACTGGCCACTGAGTCAGGACCCTTGGTATACTTGAAAACATCCAAATCACCATTCTGCCCACTTCTGCCTAGATCACTGATTGCTGGAGCTTGGCTGATGGAGTGGGTACTAGACAGACAGAAGCCAAGTTTAAATCACCCTCTGATTCTCCTCATCCTGGCGAACTTGAGAAAATGGCTTCATCATGTGTCATAATCATCATGACAGCGGTCATTGGGAGGATGTGTGAGTTTGTGCATGTGGAACATTCAGGATAGTGGCTTGGCTAAATATTCACCAAGAAATACTAGTTTCCTCTGATGATATTGCTGTTACCACTCTTACTATTACTTATCATGCATGATATACTCAAAGTAAAATATAGCAAGCTACTAGAGGACTCTGGTGGGGAGAAAAACAGAAAAATATAGGTATAAAAAGATGTGTAGGGGGCTTAAAGATTCTTCTGTATTTCATTAACTAACTCTAGACTTCTATTATCAAGTCTACCATGGTGCCCAGTCCTGGCTAGACATTTTTCCCTCTCTATAGAACCTCTTCGTCAGGGCTGGAGAGATGGCTCAGTGGTTAAGAACCTCTTCGTCAGCAAGTGGCCTTTTGTTGAACTTATTAAATAACCATTGAGCAAGTGTCTCCCTGGAAGGGCTTCCTTGGGTGGAGCTCTCTCTGCACTCTGCCAGGGGCAGCAGTGCCCAAGCAATTTGGGGAAACACTAGAATAGTGATAGCACACAAACCAAGCTTGTGTCCACAGGAGTGAGGGCACTAGCACCTTCTGTAAAGGACCTATCTTTCCATAGACTCAGAGTATACAGCCCTCCCAAGCTCACTGCTTACAAGAAGCTTAATGCCACACTCATGACTGATTACAACAGCAGTGTCTGGAGGCAGCAAGACCTGAAGACTGAAGCATTGATCCTTTATCAAAGGCCTGAAGCTGATCACTGAGTAGCTTCAAGACTTCACCTTCACAAGAAAGAGGTCAAGACTGTCACCTTGGTTTGCTGTCCTCTAATGCTGCTTCAGTGGAGTGTGGCCGGGACAGGTAGCTGAGAAGGGACATCGTGAATGATTCTGAGGTCCCTTGGAGCCACTTACGTCAGGGGGTTCTTGCCTTAGCACAGTGGATATGGCCTTTACTTTTGCAATTCTGTCCTTGGTGGACCCCTTTGGGGTTCTACAAAAAAAAAAAAAACCCTCTACTTAATAAACTGTTCAAATTCCTGCTTTTTCAAACAAACAATAAATCTACAAAATTAGTGCAGATGTGAACATCTTTTCATGAGCCAACATCACCTAAAGCCAGCTTCATCTTCCACTCAGTATTAAGGCAGGGCTATGGCCTGAATGTGTTCCCCAAAGCTCCCATTAGAAACTTGATGGCATGGGGGCTCTTATTAATTAGTTGGTCAATCAATCAATTAGTTAATGTTCTCATAGTATGTTGTCCTTATAAATAATGAACATACTGTGAACCCTCTCTACATGTCACCCCTTCCACAATACTATGATTCTGAAAGAAATTCCTCACTGGATGTAACAATTTAATCCTGGACTTTGAAGTTTCTGGCACCATGAGTCAAGCAAACTCCTATTGTTCTGAAATTGCTAAGTGTATGTCATGATATTATAACATCAGAAAACTGCCAAACACAGGAGATGCTGGGCTACTTCATTTATTAATATCTTAGTGTCAATGACTTGAATTTTTTAAACATAACCTAAACAGACATTTGGAAAATATTTTGATCACTATCAGCCCCTATTCCTCACCGAACAATGAATAAAATGGGATGTAAGGGTGCTTTTTCATGGAGATATATAATGAGTAGTTTAAGCTGGAAGTGAAAATTAAATTAATGGTAGTTTTAGACACAAAACTAAAAAAGTTTTGTTTTGGATGTCCAGAATTAAATATATCTAATAGCCTAATACTATGACAATTATTTAAAATTTTAGGTAGTTTAGGACAATCAAAAGGCAAAAAAACAATTACACATGTAGAGAAAAAGATAAAGATAGAAGAATCAACTACAAAAATAGAAGAATTTTAAAAATCAATAAAGTAGCTGGGCGGTGGTGGCACACACCTTTAATCCCAGCACTCGGGAGACAGAGCCAGGTGGATCTCTATGAGTTCAAGGCCAGCCTGGGCTACAGAGTGAGTTTCAGGAAAGGTGCAAAGCTACACAGAGAAACCCTGTCTCGAAAAAAAAATTCAATAAAGTAATTGCATGCAAGGTAAACATATTAAAATGAATGGTGTTTATGTATCAGTAATATGCAATTTTAAAATGTATAATTTAGAAAAGTATATGCATAAGACTCTGTTAGAGGGGTATAGCAGTAGCAGTCTCGGGTACACAATTTTAAGAAAAGTTACAGCATAAATAAAACAAGGCAAAGGGGGGACTGAGGGGATGACTGGGTGGGTAAAAGTGATTATTACCAAGGCCAGAAACCTGGATCTGATCCCAGGAATCCATGAGGGAGAAGGAAGAGAACTGACTTGGGAAAGTCTTCCTCTGACCTCCACTTGCATGCTGTGACATGTACAAACCTTGTGCATACACATTCATGTGTGCATAGGAATGTTTACATATGTGCACGTGCACACACACACACACACACACACACACACACACACACACACACACTGTTGTTCAGGGCAAACCACTGAGCATTAGATAAGACTGGGTGGAGTAATACAGACAAATACTCTGCCCCTAGGCCTCTGAGGCAGCTGTCACAGATGCAGTCAGGATGCGGGCAACTGGCTCCCACCCTCAGTGGACTGGGCCACTCACCATTCTGGGAGCTAACCTGTATGTGCTTGAACTTCTGGTGTCTAGACCCTCTCCACAAGGCCTTGGTGTTGCTGGGTTTCTGTGTCAATCCTTCTCTGGGTATCTTGGAAACTGATTCCACACCTGCTTGCGGCGTCACTGAGCCTCAGCCCGACAGTCTATTAACATGGCACAGCTCCCTCCCACGCACGGTCCTCACTCCCCTTTATTTTCACCGTGGCCCTTATCAGCGTGGCACACACCACTGAAGTTACTCACTCACTTGCTGCCTTCCCCTCCCGCCACTGTCATCTTCCAGGAGTGAATGTCTGCACTTCATCTTACTCGGGAATGTGAGGAAACATCCATTAATTGAAAATGTAGTCAACCGCCCACAACGAAACGGTAGCCGTGCCATGGTTCTGTCAGGGATGACCTTTTTTTTTTTTTTTAATTTTCCAAGTTTTTTATATCTTGGGTTATTAGCTTTATTCATTGAAATACGTATAGATTTTAAAAGAATTACAGTCTCACGCTGAGCTAATTCGTTTTCCTAATTGTCTGTTGAGTATGAAAAAAATAATCCTGGGAACGGACAGGCTCGTTATGCAGATTGACAATACAAACAAGCTCACAATCCATTTTCTTCCCCTGTCCCCCTGTGGCTCCACCGTGTGAAATCAAGTTGGATATTCTTAACTACAATCAATAGCTGTTTCTTGTGACCAGATTTGATCTTCACCTGTTAATTACGAGCTCTTATTTTCCCAACTAGATCAGACGAACTTTTCTGATCCCTGAACAAGTGCTCTCAGCTATTCTCACACTGAAGTGAATTAGTAAGATTAATTGCATTTAGTATAAACGTTCTCAAATGTATTTTCCTTTCTCTCAAATTGAATCCTTCTCTAATTATACTGATGCGCGTGAATTTTCTATTTTGGTCTCATCACAATTTCTGGTCTATTTGTTTAAAAAAGTTGGCATACATTTTTGGACTATTTTAAATAAAACACTTAAAATACTTATGTTCTGGACTGGAGAGATGGCTCAGTGGTTGAGAGTACTTGCTGTTCTTCCAGAGAACCCAGGTTTGGTTCCCAGCACCCACATGGCAACTCATGACCATCTTAACTCCAGTTCTAGAGGCTCTGAGGCCCCTCTTCTGACCTCCTTGAACACCAAAGATGCACATGGGACACATACAACCATGCATGTAAAATATCCATAACATAGAAAAATAAAATATTTATGTTTATTACATTTTTACTTTAAGACGCCTCTTCGGTGTCACTTGATGGTGAGGGATGGTTACTCGCTTCTCTTGGTGGAGATGCCCCTCATTCAGTCCGCATGGGGGAAGGGTTTGGAACCGTGTTCCCTAGTGGCATGGAGGCTTTCTGCATGGGTACGACTTCAGTACCTTCTCATTTAACATAGGCTGGTTCCGTGAAAGGAGCATGGAGACCTATTCCCAGACACCCCCTTTCTTCAGTATACATCCAGACATCTCCAAGAGCAAAAAAAAAAAAAAACATTATTTACACTGCGGTTCCTAAGAAATACATGGAGAACCTAGTTAAGCTATAATTAGAATCTGATGATTATAGAATGAGACTAAAAATTCAGGCAATGATCACATTTAATTTTATTAGTGGGTCTATGGCATATTGTTACTATATTTCAGGCATTGTTTACGAAAAATACTGTGAGGTCCCAGACCTTCTGGAACTAGGTAATTCCACAGCTTTCTCAAAAGAGGCCTGCCACCTTTCAGAAGCACCAAATGTTCCCACTCCAGCAAAAATGAAACTGGCAGCCTTCTGCCTGTCTTTTGCACAGTCCAAGTCAAAGAACCCCCCTGAGGCAATCATTTCCTTGACAACTGTTCATACATCTATTCAGTGACCCAAACAAGCTCTATTTCAACCACTTTGTGAAATTTCCATTCCTTTCTCTGTTCTCTTGGATCCTAGAAGTCTAAACAGGCTTGCCAAAAGCTGTTTGTTTGGCTGCCTTACCAACAGCTAAGATACCACACGTTGATACCAAAGCAATACCAAATGCCCAAGATAGAAATGCACTGCATGCATTAAGGTGCTCTGCATAAATGTACTATGCCTTAAAACAGAAATCCACTACTATGTCTGGACCATATCTTTGGAAGAAGAAAACACAGGTAAAGAAAATCCCCAGTGATCCCCATCTTGACTACAAGTGGGATTCTGGACTGCATAAAATTGGAGACAGTGGGCTGAACATTAGGAAGCATTCACTACTCTGTTTCTTGACTGTAGATGCGATGGATCCCTTGCAGAAGCCCCTGCTGTCTTGAGTTCCCAGCTTTGATTTACTGAACCCATAACTATGAGCCAGAATGAATCTTTTCTCCTCTATGTTGCTCTTGTCAGAGTGTTTTATCACAGCAACAAAAAAAGAAACCCAGACAGCAACTCAGATAGCAGCTAAACGCCCTAGCTCCCTTTTAACTGTATGTAGACTTGCAACTGAACTAAAAGTGATATATGAAACTTCTGTCTCTAAGGGAAGAGAGAAGTACTCCACTCTAACTTCTCCTTTCCTCACTTGCTAGAGAAGCAGGAGCATCATAGACCTTAGGCTAGAAGCCATGCTGTGAAGAGAGCAGAACCAACAGGCTGAGAACCTAGCTAACCAGCACTACCAAGGTATCTGTGCCTTAGTTGTGCTACTGTCCTGTAAGGTGTAGTCTTCTGTGTCCACAATGTCATGTAAGGTGTAG
>CABHPR010151029.1:2171-47772 GCA_902168415.1 Peromyscus melanophrys | reverse complement strand
TGTAGTCTTCTGTGTCCACAATGTCATGTAAGGTGTAGTCTTCTGTGTCCACAATGTCATGTAAGGTGTAGTTTTCTGTGCTCACACTGTCCTGTAAGGTATGGTCTTCTGTGCTCACACTGTCCTGTAAGGTATGGTCTTCTGTGTCCACAATATCATGTAAGGTGTAGTCTTCTGTACCCACAATGTCGTGTAAGGGATAGTCTTCTCTAGTTGAAGCCACTGGCATTTCCCCTTCATTGCTGCTGTTAGACTTATATTGCAGTTAGTTAAAACAAATCAAAGACTGAGACTTAGAAAGTGTAACAATGAGTATCACCAACTGGGAAATGGATAAGTAAAAGACATATGCTTGGCTTATGATTCTGAAAACTCAGAAATTCGGGCACATGGTGGCAGCATCCAATAAGCACCTACAAGTTGAGTCATAACATGGTGGCTGGACAAGCTTCTTAGTCAAGACAAGAATACCAGGGGGAGTTACTCCTTCTCCTAGGCAATTACTCACACTGCTGAAATGGCATTAACGCATTCCCCAGGGCAGGAGACTTGGCACGTGGTCATTTCTTCATTAGACTCTTCCAACAGATTTTTACCACCAGTCTTCCATGAGACATCAAACCACAGCTTGGTTTTATCAGGTTGTTTTAGTTGCAACAAGAGAACGGAACATAAATGTAGGTTAAAAATGGTCATCAGAAAACGTGACTGATGACAAAGAAAAGATGAAAGTTTCTGAGACGACACTGCTAACACTGAAGTTCCTGTGTGCCCATGTAGGAACACCACCTTTGACTGTGTAGAGATAGAAGCTCAGGCTTGGACTACCTCAGCTCCTACTTCACGGGTTAGGGCTTGAGTTTAAAACTCTGGAATCAATTGAAATTCATTTCTCTGTCCTATGAAAAGATGGATGAATGAAGTATCATTATTTAACCTATAATTAAATGAAGGCTACAGCTTTTAAAATGACTAGTTGCTGTTAAATAAGGATGACTCTGAGTCACTAGAATGTTGGCTCTCAATTTCACACATCCTATAAACAATATATTCTCAAAATATTGTACTAACATTCAATTCTTGTATTTGTATTTTGTTTCTACCATCAGATCACAAAACATAACCATTGATTAGGGAATCCCAAACAATAGTTACAGTGAAAAGCAAGAGCCATTTTCATTTGTTTTTATGTTAATAGTGATTTGTCAATTATCTTTTGAAAGACAATTAGTTTTGTGATTAAATCTTGCATGTGGTCTCCAGTCTCTAACCAGAGCTGTGCTCAGAGAATTCCATGGAGGTTTTTTATGACCCACGTAAAGATAAAAGGAAATTTTTGGCATCCAAAGGAAAATGTTAATGACAAAATTAATTAGAAAAACAATTCATGTTCCTATTAGAATTGCATCAATATGCTCACCTTTGTGAAAATTAAAAGCACAAGATATTATCTTGAAATAGCTTCCTTATAATAAAAAGGCAGATTTATGACCTGACATCACATTGTCAAAAGTGCATACTATTGTTTTAGGGTTTGGTTTATTTTGTGTGTGTGTGTGTGTGTGTGTGTGTGTGTGTGTGTGTGTGTGTGTGTAAAGATTTTCCCTTCCTTGATTAAAGACGAGTTTCTACTCTAGTTCATAGCTACACAGGTGACATATACGATAATTCTTTCGGTTACAAGTAGTCTTACTGGCCTCTGATTAAAGCCCAATACTTCTAATTCATGTGATTGCAGTAACTATGAAGGGGTTTAATTTTCAAGTTCTATTTATGTGTGTGATGTGGGTAT
Source organism: Peromyscus melanophrys (assembly GCA_902168415.1). Taxonomy (NCBI): domain Eukaryota; kingdom Metazoa; phylum Chordata; class Mammalia; order Rodentia; family Cricetidae; genus Peromyscus; species Peromyscus melanophrys. Next base: position 45,980 of record CABHPR010151029.1, on the reverse strand, counting down.
TCCCTAGTATTTATTTGCACATGTGAGTTTGTGTATGGTGTGAAGACCAGGGGTTGACATCATGTGTCTTTGTTGGATCACCCTCCACATTAGTTTTTGTGTGACAGAATCTCTCGCCAAACCTGAAGCTCATCAGTTTCCCTAGACTGGCTGGCCAACGAGGTTCAGAGATCTGCCAGCCTCTGGGGTGACGTGCAAGTCACCTGGCTTTTTATGTAGGCTATGGAGATCCAAACTTGGGCTCTGAATTCCTATAACAGGTACTTTACTATGTTCTCAGCCCTGGAAAACACTTTAAATAGTTCCACCAAAATGTAGTGATAAATGTTAGAGATAGACATGTACAATTTTTGTTTTATACATAATGAAAACAAATAAAAATAAAAAATGTGTAAGGTCTTATTTTAGCTTTAAATTATGAAACATAAAAAAATAAATTACGGAAGATTCTTTTGAAAAAACAATAGAGGGCTTAATGCCTAGCACTCATTGGGCTCTGAGATCCATTATCAGTACAACACACACACACACACACACACACACACACACACATACCCAAAGTGTGACTACTCCAGGCAACACTTTTCAGGGAGTCTAGGATAGGATAAAAGTCTCTATTAATAGTCAAAATCAGCAGACTTCAAGAAACTGTAAATGAGAATTTAAAGTTTAATTTCCATAGTTAAGAAGTATCTGAGAGACACAGGAAATATGGTACGAGACCATTTGATAGACAGAAGGCAGGGCACTCTTCAAAGTTAGATTGGGGTCGATCGAGGCAATGTGGAAATGAAGAGTGACCCACCTCTATAGAAGCAGGTTGTCCTTTAATCAGACAAGGAAGGGCAGCAAAGAGGCCCTCCATCCAGCTACTTTAGTTCTGAGTCCTGAAAAATGCCCAGAGTAGCAAGAAGAGAGTTGAGCTGGATGAACCTTTGTCAGAGGTCACCTGAACCACTGTTAGGAGTTTGGGAGCACAGACTTCTCTTACTGCTTCCAAACTGGCAAGAGACGCAATGTAGAAAGGGGGTGGGGTAGCAGCTAGATGCCTCAGAGGATGGTCAATCTGGGAGCCATGATAAAACCTAACAGATGGCAGAGGTCCAGACACAGTGTTCCACTGTCAGTAAATACAGCTGATCCTGTAGGAGATACTTAGAGCTGAGACTAGACCGGGGAGCGGACCATATCTGGCAGCCCTGGTTAGTTATGCTAATCTCTTGCTTTCTCTTTAAGCCCTGCCCTCAAGTCAGGACTACTGAAGATGGACTTCCTAGAATCAATTACTCACTGTCTTCCTCTTCCCAACGTGGCCACATTTAATAAGACTCCTCCCACCCCCATTTTCCATTTTCACTGTTAATTTGAATCCCTTACTCAGGGTAGGTGCTGAACCTTGCTTGTTGGGGTACAGACTGTGCCCCTTAAGTCTAGTAACACTTCTTTGGCACATTTCAGAGTGTTTGTTTTTTTTTTACACTGTTAGGTTAACTCAACTAATCTGTGCCCCCACCCCTTTTCCCTTGCAGAATCCATTTTAGTTGATGCTCTTTAACCTCGTTTAAGGAGAAATCTTGATAAGGGGATGACCTTTCACCTACCTAGGCCCTCTCCTCTCTGTTCTACATCACCAACTTTCTTATGGACAAATTCTTATTAACAAAGAAATAAATAGTATTTCTCCAACCGAAAACCAAATCCACCGACTCCTGAAAAACAAAATATGATGTCTCTCCAATCCTTTAATCTTGAGAAAACAGTGAAGTTTGCCATACAGGACTTGTCACTTGCAATCTCCTCTCTGGCTCCATCCTCTTGTGAGAATCACATTTACTCCCCTGGCTTTAATGTGACCCAATGCCAGTGATGTCACAGATACTACTCCTGGTTAAAAGTCTCCTTCCACCCTTCCTGATATCTGAAACATCTACTTGACTTACCAAACTTCTCGTGTCTCAGGGAACTCCTAATCTGTCACTAGACCCCCAGAGACCAGTCTCACCTCTAATGAGAATTCTACCTGTGGATGGCAGCTCACCTTTCATGAAGATGAATTATCTCCAATTCATAGTCTGCCCGGAATCCCACTTGTTAACCATCTGAAAGATGTCAACGGGATCTTAATATCATCAACTACATGCTTGTCATCTTGCTCAAAACCAGTGTGTGTGTGTGTGTGTGTGTGTGTGTGTGTGTGTGTGTGTGTGTGTGTGTGCAGTGTGTATGTGTCCCTGCATGTGCATGTGTGTATGTGCGTGTGTATACTGTGTATACCTGTGTGTGTGCCTGTGTGTGTATATGTCTCTGTGTGTATGTGTCTGTGTGTATGCGTGCATGCGTGTGTGTGCCTGTGTGTGAGTGTGTGTGTATGTGTGTGTGTGTGTGTGTGTGTGTGTGTGTGTGTGTGTGTGTGTGTATGCTTCACAGGTCTCACTGTAGCCAAGGTTGCCCTTGAACTCAAATCCTCCTGCCTCTGTCTTCTGAGTGCTAGGAGTCACTTATGCAAGACATGCCTACATGTTCCTCAGTTAATCTTAAATAGTTTATCTTCTCTCTCTCTTTTCTCAGTGGAGCAGCCAGAATGACATTTTAAAAACTTATTTTGTTGCATTAAGAACACTTACCATGACATTTGCCTTTTAACGAAGTTTAAAGTGTACAGGAGAGAATTAATCATCATAGAGACAACACCATAGAGCAGACCTCTATTTATAAAGATGTGCAAAAGTTGTTGGTAGGAACACATGATGGTATTGCTGTTTCCAGACATATAATGACACTTGTAGTGACAGTACCTGGGAATCTGAGACAGGGGGACCACCATAAGTTCATGGCCACCCTGGGCTAAATAGTGAGTTTAAATCTAGTCTGGTGTATATATAGGAAGACTCTGTCTCAAATTAATAACAACAAAAAACTAAAACCCAGTATCATGATTCCTCAAAAATATTAAAAATGTACTTATTATGTGGTCTAGAAATGCTACTTTTAGGTAATAATCCAAAAAAACTGAAATAAAGATCTCAAAGATGTAGCAGTATCCCAACATGCATTTCTGCACTATTCACAATACCAAGATGTGGAAGCAACCTGGATTACAAATAGATAGAAAAATGTGTAATCTGTACATATATTTGTAAATCTATATAATGAAATATTGCTCAGCCCTTAAAAATAAAGCGATTCCTGCAACGTATGATTATTAGCTTTCCTTATGCCATTATGTTGAATGGAATAAGAGAGTCGTAGAAAGAGAAACATTTTAAGATTCCTGTTCTGGTGGAACTCCCCTCCCCCATCTTTCTCTCCCCAAACCTGCCCCCTCAAAGCCCACCAAAAGCCAGCCCCTCCCTGCGGTTGCTCAAGACCACAGGTTACTTGAGGCCTGGCAGCCATATTTGCCATGTTGACTCTTCCCCTGCCTTTTCAAGGGTCACCCAGGATTGCTTTGCTCTGTTCACCAAACCTGGATTTATTAATTTTTGATTGTCTTCTTACATCGGTGGTGTCAGATACCCAGCAACTGAGGATTCAAAACTTATCATTTCCATTTAGGTATCTCAAATACTCACTCACTGTGAGGGCTTAGCCTGAGGATACAGCAGTATTAGCCTTCCCTGCCAAGGCTCAGAGAACATGGCAGAAGAAGGGATAAAAAGAATGTAAGCCCCGGAGAGTGGGGAGGGAAGCTGTGAAATGCTTGCTGTGTTTTGAACATGACATGGTTGATGCACACATGCACTCAGGGCAGCTGTGGTTACCTGCATAATACCAGCTGAAGATCAAACCAGTTACAAATTCTACCGTGAATGGAGGAGGGGCTCTTGACTCCCAAAGCTGCTGGCTACCGGGAGAGGGGGTCACTTTTCTTTTTTTGGCGGGAGAGGGTCATTAGTAAGCTGCTCATGCTCCAGTAGAGTAATATCACTAGTTATATCAGTAAGTTTTAAATGAGTAAATAAACAAACAACATGATGTTGAAAGGGAGATGTATTGGGGCTACTCCTGGGTAAACAGAAAAGGGGCATGCATATGATCAAGACACATGGCATAAATGTTTAAAAGTCAAAGAACAAACATAAAAACATTACAGAAAAAGAAAAGTCAAGCCAGAAAACAAAGTAGGAGAAAAGGAAACAGTTACTGATCGGTTGAGAACGGTAGTTGTTACTGCCAGAGCAGCAGTAAAGGCTAGACAAGAGAATCACCCTCTGGTCAACAGAACAAACTCTCTGGCCTGGTGGAGACATAACAGTCCAGCTGGGCAGGCTAATGTCCTCACCAAGGGACCACCCAAGGGAAACATGCTAGAGAGATAGGTGGGATCATTTTTATCTGAATGATTCCCACCTTGCCCATCCCCAAGCTCAGCTTCTATGGGCTGTCGAAAGGTCCAACTGGGTTTGACCACATCTCTGAGGACTCAGTCAGGAATGCACAACTTCTCAGTTTTCAGTTTTCTGTCTTTTGGATGCTAGCCAGAACCTAAAAGGACTTTTTTCCCCTGACACTTGGGGCTTTCTTATTCTTTTTCTAAAGACCCCCTCACTACCACATGGGTGCCTGCTGCCAGGTGGTGAACTTCTGTGCTCAAAATTCAAATAGCATGGCTTTTCTTCTTCCATTTCCCCTCCTAGCAGCTGCTGAGATTTACAGTGTGCTTGTCTGTTGGGAGCGTAACACTAAGGTCCTTGAGCCCACAGATCTCCAGAGAAACTGGGAATGTTAAGTATATATACAGTACTGTCTTTCCAAGGGGAAAGATGAAAAACCTGTTCTTCCATCCAGAAAGCTGAGAATTGGACATGATTGACTGCCTGGTGATCTGTGTTATCTATTGGGCCAGGCTACTACAACTGGGACCAGAGGTGGCTGGTAACCTAAATGACCCTTGTAGGCAGAGGTTTTCCCAAGCTCCCACAACCATGACTAGAGGTGGCTAATAGCCAAAATGACCTCTATGCTATCTGTATGACCTGACCTAGACTAGCCAGACCCTTAGTCCCTTAAGCTATATAGGTAGCCTATCTCTAGAACTCATCGTCTTGAAGGAAATGACATGTACCCTGAGTTGAGTTTCAATGTAATTACACTTCCTTTTGCAATGGGGATTGTATTGCACCAGGAAACCTCTTTTCAAATTGTACTATGTTTAATTAAGCACATTGGGAATAAACCACCTGTTATTAGACTACCCAAATTCTGATCCAGGTTGACTAAGTCAGTCTGCACTAGTTTTTATTCTTATCTCTTTGTGGGGTTTTGCTTCCCCTATGACACCTTCAGGGACACCCTCACTTGTCCTGGAGGATTTTCTTTTAAATTCTAATAAAATTATCCTAATCTTCTCCTTAAGTTCATTCTTGAATTCTTTGGTTGATAAAACTAAGAACCCCAAGAGGAGATGCTGGTTTCTTCTGTGTCACCACAAATTGAGGAAGAGTGGGAAGTGGCTCTTCAAATGGACAGACTGATACTTCAGAAACCTGTCATTTCACATTACTTGCAGAAGAGCCAATGGCCTACTGTGTCTTGTCCAATGTGAACTTCCTCTGATTTTTTTGAGGTCCTCTCTATCACTGCACCTTGCCTCAGAGCCCCACACTCTAGATAACAAAACAAGCGTGGAGGTCCCAGAAAAGGTTGAGACTACAACTCAAGGACTCTGAGCAGGATTTACTCCAAAGAGCAACTGAGTGGACTCATCTAAGTCACAATGCCACATCCACCACATCCTGCTGCACATCCCACAGTAAGGTGGGCTTCATGCTTGTTTGATAGTTGCTATCAAACATGGCCACTCGAGCACTCCAGTTGATGGCAAGTTATGCAGGACCAAGCGCTCAACATGAACCCCACTTGCAGGCCCTCCTCCAATCAGCTATGGGAACTGAGATTGATCCCAAAGCAGAACCCCTCAGGTCATCTACTTTCTCCAGCCCTCTCCTCCCATGGACCCTGTCCATCCATCCTCCCTGCTGCAAGTGCTCTTCTCCATCCTCGACTACCTCCCAGGGCTGCCCTGGCCTTCTAAACTTCCACTCAGGGATCAACAAATTCTTCCACCCGCTCTAAACCATCCTTCTACCACTTTCCTTTAATTGAAACTCATCTGTCCCCTGCAGGCCGCAAACCACTTCAGATTTCTCAAGCACAGGCTACTGTTTGTACTCTCGAGATCCATTTATCAAAGCTGGGAGGCAGAAGAAGTACCTCTCCTCATTTCCCAAGGTCAATGGCTGACCACAGTTCTCCATCCTCTGCCATCCCAGGTTCATAAAATTCAGCTTTAACTAGAAAAGGCATAGACATATTTAGCCTAAAACTCAACTCAAACATGCATCTGGAAGTATCCAGCTCTGTGTGTGTCTCCTGCATGGGTATCTGTGCATACATGTATACAAATAAATGGACTCCTACTAGCATCTTACACGACCACACACAAATACATACACATGCCTGCAAAATTAGGAAACATAGGTGTTTGCTCACATGTGTGTTTGTTATTATAAAATAATATGCTATTCATAGTTTCACTTATAAACTCTTCTGGTTACATATACAGCAAAATTCATAAAGCAGCTTGATGAATTACACAAAATGAATACATATTCAATGGTCTCCATAAGGACCTGAATGGATGAATGCATTTAACTACTTCTACATCTTCTTATGTTTTTCACTATTTAGTTAGAAATCTATGGGTTCATTACCCTGTGCTGAGCTCTGACCACAACTGGGTTCCTTTGCTGTCTGATGAGGATACCTCTGTAAGTCTCTGCCACAGGCTGTCACTAATGATTGGGAGACTACAGATACTGGTTGTAAGTCTGTCACATGGCCTTGCTGGTTCGGGGCCATACATTATCATGGATGCCAATAAGCATAGCTCTGGCCTTCCTCTCCCCTTGCCATCCCAGCTGCAGAACAGCTGGATGGGGAGCATCGCTGCCTCTCTAAGCAGTGCAATAGCCTTAATGGGTAGAGTACACTTGGGACTATCCTATGAAATATTGTCCTCTGGCTTTAAGGAATATGACTGTTGTGTATGTCACTTTCCTCAGTCCTTGTCTCTTCTTCTACCTCCAGGCAGAATGTCACAGCCATTTCCACTGTGGCTTATTGGTTATTGGTCTTCACTTTCACTGATCTTCCAAAAGGATCCCTGGAGGCTACTTTGCCCACCCCTTGGGATAAGGGTTGCCAAATTTAGCAAATAAAACTGTATGATCCAACTGATACCATTCTTAGGTTAATATCAATATGGCTCTGTATCCTACCACAGAGATATTTATACAACCATGTACACTACTGCATTATTCACAGTAGCAAGGATATAGAACAGTTTAAATGTCTATCCATAGATAAATAGATAATGAAAATGGATTACATATACACAGTAGGATTTTGTTCAGCTGTTAAGGAAAAATGAAATTTTATATGAAAATGGGTGAATTGTTAAGCAAGGTGACTCAAAAAGACACATATTGTATGTTCTCTCTCATATGTGGATTCTAGTTTTTAATGTTCATATATATGTATATATGGGAATTAATGTAAGCACAGGCCACAGAATTAGAATGATCACAAGGAAAGAAAAAGAGGTGTTGAGGAGAGGAGAAAAGGGCGACAGAACCATGTGACATAAACATTGAAGGGATGCTGAGAACCATGTGACATAAGGGTTGAAGGGATGCTGAGAACCATGTGACATAAGGGTTGAAGGGATGCTGAGAACCATGTGACATAAAGGTTGAAAGGATGCTGAGAACTGTGTAACATAAAGGTTGAAGGGATGCTGAGAACCATGTGACATAAACATTGAAAGGATGCTGAGAACCATGTGACATAAGGGCTGAAGGGATGGTGTTGCAGGTTGGAAGAGCAAGAGAAAAGGTTGGGGGTTGGGGGGGCAAGAAGTTTGGAGAACCAACAAAACCAAATTTTATTTGCAAATGCCACAATGAAACCTAATACTATGTGTGGTAATTCACACACACACACACACACACACACACACACACATCAACTAAACTTGAGTTTCAGATGAGCAGCTATTTTTAGCTTAATTATTCTGCAAACAAGATGTATTGTTATTATATCTCTCAGCCTTACGTGGAGTCCTTACCAGGATGTGAAAATCTCTAACCCCAGAAAGCACCTCTAACTTACTTTATTTTTATTTATTCGTCTTATTTTCTATTTTGGCATCAAATAACCTCAAAATACCACACTAGGGATCCCTCATCTCTTGTTTGAGCTTGCTAGGTAATGATTGTAGCTCTTTCCACATCTCTTTCTTCCATCATGAGCTCCCAGATAAAATTCCAGGCAAATGGCTTGGAAGCCAGGAAAGGGGATGGTGGCATCTATTGTTCTGCAGGAAAACTCCTACAGCATCCATAAATATGAGGAAACCCACATCTTCTTACAGAAGTTCTGAGGGATTTCATGGGTCCACAGAGCCAGCACCCTCTAGAATATGCATTTTGTGCCCCATCTCATGTTTGGATGCCAGGCTGTCCCAGTCAACATCCTAACTAGTGGTCAGCTGCCAAGTGTTTGAAAAACAGCTCTCTGAAAAAGAATGCCAAGAAAACCCTTGACTCATTATATTTGTTGATTCCCAGGGTGCAAATAGTGATTTACCATGGATGATTTCAGGGTACCAGGATGATGCCGTTAAATGTGAGACTGAAGAGATAGGAATGATTAATTAGCTCTTGTGAGCCAGGAAAAAGAATGCTCAGAACACTACCAGCCAAGCCTTTCATCAAGCAGGTGCTGGCTGGGCACATGAATGTCTTAGAGTGGGGTGACTCCAATTATCAAGACCCATATCTCTTGCACAGTTGTGTCCACCCATCTGTTGCAGGAGATAATGGCTCTTTGGAAAACTATAAAAGAGAACTTCAACCTCACATGCTTATCTTCCTAATGGTGCTCCTTCTTGCTGCTGCCTTGAGGGCTAGCCTCCAACAGCCCAGGGTATGTAAAAAATCCACAAATGTGGTGAGGGTTATACTTTTCTATCTGAGGGTTTAAAAAACAACAACAACAAAAAATGCTTTCTGATGGTAACTTTCTCTTTTACTTCATCTTGAAAAAAAAACTTCTTTCCTCTCTTGACATTTTCTCTACAGAGTTATATCTCTTTACACAGCTTTCTCCAAACATCTTGAAAAATCTTCTACATAGCTATATCTCTCTATATACAGCTACATCTCTCTCCTATATACACATCTCTCCTCTACATATCTCTCTCTACACAGCCCTTTCTTTCTCCCCACACCTCTCTTCTACACATCTTTCTCTACACAGCTCTCTCTCTCTCTCTCTCTCTCTCTCTCTCTCTCTCTCTCTCTCTCTCGGAAAAACTCTAGATAAATGTATGACTTATATTTTGAGGGTCACATAATATTTCTTGTGTAAACAGTAAGAAACAGAGCCACAAGAAATCACACAGTTATTCTCTCAGGCTAGGGATGTCACACTGACCAGCCAGCAAGTGACCATGGCAATGATTAGCTGTCAGCCAAGTTCACTGATATACATACAGTCTGTAAAGCAAAGTCAGGAGGCATGTAGACTGAGCACCCAGTATTTCTCAACAGAGAGTGACATTGAAATTCAGGACCTAAACAATAAACAGTTAGTTGACTGAACCTTGAGCCTTGTATCACAAAAGTGAGGTTAGGAGTATGTGCAGAAAGTCAATTGCTGAGAGAATTATGTCTACTAAAGTTACTCCATGCCTGACTTTAGTTCAACAGGCACCTGGGAATTCATTTGCAGGGACAACTAGTTACTTTGAATTTGTTTGGAGGTCTTAAATCAGCTAATGGTGTAAAAAGTTATCTTTGTAACTGAGAATTTTGTAATTGTCCTATGTCAGTCTGAGCAATGAAAAATATACTAGTATTCTTTCTATTCATCAAAATTATACAGCTTAAGAAGAAATCATCTTCCTAACCATCCACAGATATATATGTATGCCCAGTAGATGGAATATATACATGAGATATATACACAGGCAGTGGAGAAAATACCCATAGCTGTTTTTAGGGAAGAAATACAGTGCTATATGAGAAAAATTACAAACAAAAGCAACCAGTTTTCAGAGTCTGTGGTCCCATAAGCCTTGCTTGAACAGGGTTCCTCCATCAGAGAATTATTCATCTGGTGGGTTTACACTTGAACTATCAATTGCCATCTGCAGTTTTTATGTCATGGCCCATGACACATTCTTTCATGATCAATCCCTCCATAGGTCAGCAAAATGGTTTAGCTGAAACCAATGAACTCTGCCATCTTTATAGGCATTGTTCCCTTTTGGGTTTTTAAATGCCCAAATAATTTCACTTGCAAAAGTGGTCTCCTTTTCTGGCATTTCCCCAAGATATTATCAGTAAAATAGTTAGCAGTTTTAGATCAGGTGAAAGTCTTTGTCTGTTTTGATCTTGAATTGAGTAGAGTTGGTGCCACAAAAGAGGCTGTGGGTGGAAATCACAGAGGGCCAGAGGCCACACTTCTGGGAGCATGTCCTCACAAAGAGGAAGAAGGGCCAAGATGCTAACACAAAATAAAATGTCAAAGGCGAGGCTGGAGAAGGGCCAGAAAATGAAAGGCCAGAGAAGTCAAGAGCATCACATTGAAATCATATTATTTCAAAGCTCTTTTATCTATCCCAGAGAACTTGAAACTGAGAACAGTGTGGCCAATATCCAATCTAGCATGTTTAGCAGACTAATATTAAAAACAGAGCCATTTTTTGAAGTGGAAAATTTTTGCACTTAAGCCAGGCTGTGACATGTCCCATAAAAGAAAGGGCTAACATGGTTCCAAAATTGAGACAAAAAAGGCCAGTAATTATAGAACAGCCCAATAGGTCTTCAGACAAATAGAAGCCCTACTCAGAATAAGGAGTCTGGAGTGCAGCCATCCATTGCTAGACCTTCTCAAAGTATTGATGCTTTTAGAACATCCTGTCCTCAGCAGGCAACCTTGATTTCCACCCACCCCAAAATTACAGGTCTCTATGATAGCTACTCTTGAAATACTGGCTATTCTCCAGGACTGTTCTTAAATAAATGTGTTTTGGTTTCTTTTCTTTAAAATTGAGACTTTGGACTAGGAGATGGTTCACTCGGGCACTGTGTATACTTGAGGATCTGAGATTAGTGACCATGTGAAAAATCAGGAGTGATGGCTCACCTCTATAATCCTAACACCAGAAGAGCAGAGACAGGGAGATCCCAGATGTTTGCTTGACAGTCAGGCAAGACAAGTTGTGAATCAGGGAGAGACACTGACTCAAAAAAAAAAGTTGGATAGCAGTAAAGGAAGACACTTGATGGGCGGTGGTGGTGCAAGCCTTTAATCCCAGTGCTCAAGAGGCAGAGCCAGGTGGACCTCTATGAGTTTGAGGTCAGCCTGGTTTACAGAGCAAGATCCAGGACAGGTACCAAAACTACACAAAGACACAGAGAAACCCTGTCTCGAAAAACCAAAAAAAAAAAGAGGAAGGAAGACACTTGAAAGTGACCCTTGGCCACCATATGGAGCCTTGAACGCAGCATTAAAAACTCCCAATTTTAAAAATCATGCATCTTTATGTATGTGTGTAGTATAGTGTTAACACACATTTGTGTGTGTGTGCATATGCATGTGCAGATATATGTGCATAAACTAACTTTAGTGGTGGTGTTCTTCCCTTTAAAGAAACAGAAGTCTGCGTTTCAGATGTAGCTCAATGATGAAGTATTTGCCAGCATACAGGGTGTCCAGGGTTTGATCCCCAGTGTGGTAACATGAACAAATCAGTTAAAATATTTAGGCAAAAGTACACAGAAATTCAAAAATAGCTGAATAAAGGTGTTCTATTACTGCAGGATCAGCACCAGGATGATCAAACAGATGAGTCTCCATCTTCAGCTGGCCTCCCCTTCTACCTAGTACACTCTGGCATTGGAGAACTCAGAAGGGAGCTGCCCCAATACATTGCTCTTGTGGTTTGGGATTTTATTATTTGGTCCTTTGTGGTTTCCCTTGTTTTCCCATTTTACTTCTTGACTTGAAATTTTGTGTAGGTATTTTTCTTCATTGTACAGATTTTTCTCTTCTCTTCTCTCCATCTTCCTGATATTCCTCTTTCCTCTTCCTATTTCTTTTTTAAAATTCTATCATAATTCTTTTCTTTTTCCTTTTCCTTGCTTCTTCTTTTATTTCCTGAAGTTACTGCCTCTAATTTTACATTAAGCATATTTTAACATTGTAACTCTACATTATTTTTATCATCATTTCCACAGTCATGGTTGGTGTCTTAGTTGGTTATTATTGTTGTCATTAATTGGCTTAATATCTAGCCCTATGTGTGACTTTATTTGGTGCTGTAGCTATTGCTGTGGTTTGTTTTTGTCCTCTCTGAGGGATTGGGCCTTCAAATGAGGGCTGCTTACTAATAAAAATACCAAATAAAAACTTAAGAAATATCCTTTCCCACAAATGTATAAATTACACTACAGAAACACAAGGACATGAAAAAGCAAAACAAGAAGATTCTTCCAAAAGATCATAACTCCCTCAGTAACAAACATCCAAAGAAAAGGAAATGGGTAAAATGCCAAATGAAGAATTCAAAACTTGTAAAAATAATTGGTGACTACAAAGAGGAGACAAACAAACAGATGAATGAAATAATTCAGGACTCAAAGGAAAAAGTGAAAGTTTTCCTCAAATCTTAGAAAACAAATATATATCCAAGCACAAAAGGCATTTAGAACTCCAAAAAAGTATGCCCATGCAAAAACCTCTTCATGATGTACTGTAGTCAAGATATCAAAGGTAGAAAACAAAACAAAACAAAGGGAAAAATTTGTAGAAGAAATTTGTCAGCTTATTTACAAACTTGAACACAACAGATAACATCAGACCTCTAAACTGAAACCCTAAAGTGCAAGAAAACATGAAATGATATATTTCAAGCCCTCAAAGTAAATAACTGACAACTGAGATTGCTACAACCAGAAAAGTTATTTTTTACAACCAATAAAGAAGTAGAGACATTGAACATAGTCACAGACAAAAGCATTGCAGAAGATCTTTGAACAATTCTAGACACAGAGTGTCTTGGTGCTGTGAAGAGGCATCAGCCAAGGCAACACTTATAAAAAGAACACATTTAAGTGGGGGATTGCTTACAGTTTCAGAGGATGAGTCCATTATCATCATAAGGGGAAGCAGACAGGCATGGTGCTGGAACACAGGCAGGAGCTTTACATCCTGTTCTGCAGGCAGCAGGCAGGGAGAGTGGCACTGTGCCTGTCATGGGCTTTTAAAAACCTCAAAGCTCACCCCCAGGGACACACCTCCTCCAATGAGGACACATCTCCTCCAACAAGGACATGCCTCCTCCAACAAGGACACACACACCTCCTCCAACAAGGACACCACCTAATCCTTCCCAACAGTCTATGTACCAACTGGGAACCAAACAGTCAAATATATGAGCCTATGGGGACCATTTTTATTTAAATCACCACATAGAGGAAAGGGTGGGGAGGCAGTCTCAATCACAAGATACAGGAAGTAATATATTTCAAGTGAGGAACAGGTGAACAAAGAAAAACTAGGGGGAAAAATCAATCATATCCAAGTTGGCAAACTACAGCCTTATTATATGAAGAGAGGAAAAAGAAAAGAGCAAATAAGAATGTAATCAATAGAAAAACAACCAACAGATTTATAGGAATCATCAAGCTGCTTTTAATAAGAACCCTAAATAAAAATGGTCTTAACTAGCCAACTGAAAGATACAGCCTTGCTAATTGTGATAAAAATCAGAATCAATCATCTATAGTCTCCAAGAAACATACTTGTTGAAAGTGAAAGTATGGAATCAATATACCAAATGAATGGAAGCTGAAAATATACTGGCGTAGCTGATCTTATATAGGTTAAAGTGACTTCTAGCCAAATTAGAAGAGACAGAACAACACTACTATTTATAGAGGATACAATTAATTAAGAAATGTAAAAACTGTAAATATATATGAACCAAACTTTGGGGTTCCCACTCTACAAAACAAAAACTAATGAACATAAAAGATTGAGTATGTCCTGATCCAATAGTAATGGGTGATCTTAATATGTCACTCTTATCAATAGATATATCCTGATATAATAAGAATCATTAAATATTTAAAAATCAACAATGAGACTTCAGTTAACTGCATCATAGATAAAAAAGGAACTTAGCAGACAAAATTCAGAATATTTCATCCATCACATACAAAATACACATTCTTAGCAACCCATAGAATGTCCCCTAAAATAGATCATCTTGGGGCTATAATGCAAGTTTAACAAATACAAAATAACCTAAATAATCTTATATTTTAATAAATTTCTTGTATCTTATAAACTTAATAGAATAAAACTAAAATCAATAGCAACAGAAACAATGGAAATATACAAAAATACAGAGATTGAACAATATATTTTGAATAATCAATGGATCATTGAGAAAATCAGGGAAGACATTTAAAACTTTCTAGATTAAAATAAAAATGAAGGCATGGTTTATCAGAACTGTTTGGATAAGGAAGCAAAGGAAGTTCTAAGAAGAAACTGTAGATTTCTGTGTGTTTACATCAAAATAATAAAGTAATCTAGATTAAACAGTTTAATGACATACTTCAAGGACTTAGAAAAATAAGAGTACAATTAGCCCTAGGCAATACTAAATACCAAACAGAAGTTAATGAGATGAAGACTAAAAGAACAATTCAAAGGATCAATGAAAGAGAAGATGGTTCTTTGGAAAACTAAGATTGGTAAACCCTTAACCAAACTAACCAGAAGAGAAGAAAGAAGACCCAAATCAATAAAGTTAGAGATGGAGAAGGGGACATTATTATACAAACCAGTGAAACAGAAAGGATCACTCTGGGACACCTGAAAATCTACAATCCAAAAACCTAGAAAGTCTGAAAAGAATGGATAAATTTCTAGACACATATAACTTACAAAGTTGCAATCAGGAGAATGTAAATAATGCAAATAGATTTATAATGAGTAGCAAGATTGAAGCAGTAATAGGATTCTTCCCAAAAAAAGGCTAGGATTGATAAATTCTACCAGACCTTTAATAAATTATAACACAAATGTTCCTCAGACTAGGCTAAAAGGTAGAAAAGTGTTGTAGAGTATTATTTTAAGATGTGTTATATTTGTTTATGTGTGGAACATTTGTTTAATGATGCAAAGATGTGTTGCATTCTTTTATGTTGCATTTGTTTAACTCTGTGAAGTTGTGTTGCTGTGCCTGTCTAAAACACCCAATGGTCTAATAAAGAGTTGAATAGCCAAAAACAAGATTGGAGAAAGGCATATCTGGCAGGCAGAGAGAATAGATAGAGGGAGAAATCTGGGAATAAAAAAAGAAAAAAGAAAAGAAGGAGAGGGGGACACTAGGGGCCAGTCACCCAGCCACACAGCAAGCCATGGGGTAAGAGTGAAAGTTAGATATACAGAAGTAGGAGAAAGGTAACAGCCAGGGGCAAAATGTAGATGGGATCATTTAAAATTAAGAAAATCTGGTTAGTAACAAGCCAAGTTAAGGCTGAACATTTATAATTAAGAATAAACTTCTGTATGTGATTTATTTGGAATCTGGGTGGCAAGCCCCTCAAAAGGAAAAAAAAAAAAAACAACCAACAACATTTTGGCACCAAATATGGGGCCAAATTTCTAGACAGGGCTTAAGAAAGCTGAGGGGGAAAAAAAGAGAATATGGTTCCTTTAAGCATTTCTGCCTGCTGGTGAACACTTGAGCAGCCAGTATGTTAAATAGGAACAAAAAAAACTAAGTAAAAATGCCTGCCATAGTGTAAGCATCAGCATTCTAGAGCTCTAGGAAGGTTGGATGCAGGTCCCAAAACACACCTCTGACCAGGCTGAGGGCTTAACTCTTGGCTCTCATGACCAGAGAATTGAGAGGAGCCACTGGCCAAAGCCAAGGGTAGAGGTCCACCCCTCTTAGCAGTCTAAAAGCTCATGCAGTCAAAAAAGGCTAAAAGATATGCAGTAAAAGAGATCCAGATGGAAAAAACCTCTAAACAAGTTCCAGTGTGTTTTACAATGTGCATAGGCTTAAGAAAGAAAGAAAAAGGGTATGCACAGTCATAGAAAGAACTAAATAGTTTAAAAATAAAAAGTCTTTGAAATGAGAGTAGAATAAAAAAGCCAGGCAAGATAGGAAATACACAGGGAGTCTGGATCCTGTATGGTATTGTGTTGACTGAACTTTTTGATGGCTGATGAGTAAGAGACAGCTGCTGGGAGACATGGGATTGTAAGCAGGACCACAAACTTGAACCAACTTAGATACTTTAGTACTGTGGGATGTATTTCTGTACTCTGTGAATATGTGTTGCTCTCATTGGTTGATAAATAAAGCTGTTTGGCCAATGGCAAGGCAGAATAAGGTTAGGCAGTACATTCAAACTGAAGACAGAGACAAAGAAGGGTAGAGTCAGGAGAGGTTCTAGCCCACTGCCAAAGGAGCAACAAGATGCCAGCAGACTGGTAACAGCCATGTGGCAACACATAGATTAATAGAAATGGGTTAATTTAAGATGAAAGAGTTAGTTAGCAAGAAGCCTGAGCTATAGGCTATACAGTTTGTAATTAATATAAGCCACTGTGTGTTTACTTGGGGCTGAGCAGCTGTGGAACTGGGCAGGACACAGGAAAACTTCCATCTAAACTTCAGGGCTATCTTAACTTTAACTAATTTTTTTTTTTTTTTGGTTTTTCGAGACAGGGTTTCTCTGTGTAGCTTTGCGCCTTTCCTGGAGCTCACTTGGTAGCCCAGGCTGGCCTCGAATTCACAGAGATCCGCCTGCCTCTGCCTCCCGAGTGCTGGGATTAAAGGCGTGCACCACCAACACCCGGCTGGTATCTTAACTTTAAAAGAAGTCAAAAATATATTTGTCAAATGAAAATCAAAAATGCTTTAGAGTTTTGTTTTCATGGGAAACAAGAGGCTGTGGATTTGTTCCAGGTTAATATAGATCAGGTTTGATCAAGGGAGAGCACCTGAACCTTGACAGGTGATATCTATCAACAAAACTAATAGCTGTTTTTCCCAGGATTTGGCCATTATCTCAAATTTTTCAGGGATCCCTGGGGATGCCTTTGCCCATAGACAATAGCAAGCAGTCTGGAGAACATGATACCCTCATTCCCAAGAGGGGTGTAGGAGTTGGTGGTTGTTTGATAGGTTATGGATTTTTTTTATCATTTAGGAGAATACAGTATATTGATACAAATTTAAGGTAATTTTTGTTACAACATATTGTATATGTTTCTATTCTTGTTTAAGGTATTGTACCTATAAAGTTCATTTGCAATGTAAGATAAAGTTCTAGTTTTTGAAAGCTATTACTATAAACTTTATAGAATAATCAAGAAACATAGGTCAGTAGTTAGTCATTTATAACAATCAAATTTGTAGATATGTTAGGTATGTTTTCAGGATCATATAGAGATATATTTTTAGATAGGTGGTCTTCAAATACTTCAAAGACCTATAGAATATGGCATTTAAAATGTTCTGTTAACCGAAAGTTTTTCATGACAATGAGACACTTCTGCGCCTGGCAGCACCAATTTACTTCAGGTCATTGAAGAAACTCCTTGTGGAGTTTGCTTTCATTGTGGCAAAGTTAGCCACTGGGCAAAGAAACTGCTCCTGCTGTTGACTGCTGACAATGTGCTATACAGACTGGGCATGCAGGACACACAGGAAAAAGACCATTGAACTTTGCCAAAACAAGGCAGGCAGTCCTTGAAAATTCCTGCTTCATAGAAGAGTCTGCCAGATATTCTGCAGGACACAGAGGAAAGCAACTGACAAGCTTTTTCAATGCAAGGCAGGACAGTCCTTCAAATTTCCTGCTGCACTGAAAAGTCTGTCAGATATTCTGGGCCTGCAGGCTGAAGATGGATGCCCCAGTGCTACAGAAGAAGTTTGGGTGACTGTCCAGGCAGCCAAATGTCTCTGCTGTTAGATACTATTATATCCTTCTGGGTCTTTGATGGAGTTGAAGACTAAATAGTTATAGTTGCAGTTTTCCTTAGTTATGATAGAAAGTAAATTAGCTGTAAAACTTTGGATTCTCTAAGATAGAATAGATAATTCATTATTTCCTCTGAATATGCTAACTATAAATGGACTGAATATTGCAAATGTAATTCTTACTTGATAACTGTTTTGTTGTGTATAGTTTTACTAAAGTATAGTATGCTAAAGTTAACACCTTTCTTTTATTTAAACAAGAGGGGGAAATGTAGAATATTCTTTTAAGATGTGTTGCATTTGTTTACACTGTGGCACATTTGTTCAATGATGCAAAGATGTGTTGTATTCTTTTATGTTGCTTTTGTTTAACTCTGTGAAGCTGTGTTACTGTGCCTGTCCAAAATGCCCAATGGTCTAATAAAGAGCTGAATGGCCAATAGAAAGATAGGAGAAAAGATAGGCAAGGCTGGCAGGCAGAAAGAATAGATAGAAGGAGAAATCTGAGAGTTAAAAAAAGAAAGAGCAAGAGAAGAAGGAGAAGAGGACACTAGGGAGCCAGTCACCCAGCTATGAAATAAGAGTGAAAGTAAGATATACAGAAGTAGGAGAAAGGTTTTTTTAAAAAAAAAAAAAACTCAGAGACAAAAGATAGCTGGGACAATTTAAAGTTAAGAAAAGCTGGCTAACAACAAGCCAAGCTAAGGCTGAACATTTATAATTAAAAATAAGCCTCTGTGTGTGATTTACTTGGGAGCTGGGTGGCAGGCCCCCTAAAACAGAAAAAAATAACCAACAACAGAAAAGGATCATGCTCAAACATTCATTAAAGCAGGTGTTCTTATGCCCAAATCAGATAACAACATAATAATAAGAACAACAACAACAGAAAACCATAGACCAATTTCCCTGATCATAGATGCCAAAATTTTCAGTGAGACACTTGGAAATCAAATTAGACAACGCATTGCAAAGATCATATGCTAAGCTAGGAATGGTGACATGTCTATAATCCTAGCACTTGAGAGGCTGAGGCAGGAGGATTACTGAGGTAGGAGAATTACAGGATTGAAGACCAGCCTGGGCTACACAGTGAGATAAAGACTAACCTAGGATATGGAATAAGACTGTCTAAAAAAAGCCAAAAGGCACCTATCAAGACTGTGGTGGTTTGAGTAAGAATGGCCCCCGTAACCTCATATATTTGAATGCATAGTCACCAGAGAGTTGAACTGTTTGAAAGGATTAGGAGGTGTGGTCTTGTTGGAGGAAATGAGTTACTGAGGGCAGGCTTTGAGGTTTCAAAACCCTGTGCCAAGCCCAGACTCTCTCTCTGCCAAAGGATCCCAATGTATTTCTAAACCACTGCTCCAGCACCTGCCTACACACTGCCATACTTCCAGCCATGATGATAATAGACTAAACCTCTAAAACTGTAAGCCAGCCCCAACTAAATTCTTATCAGAGTTGACTTGATCATGATGTCTCTTCATAGCAATAAAACACTGACTAAGACAATGCCCAAGCTGGTTTCATTTCCGTAAATTCAAGGGTGGTTCAACATAGATTAATCAATGAATGTAATATGGCACGTAAGTATATTCAAAGAGAAATCACACAATCATCTCAATACACACAGAATAGGATTCTGAAAAAAAGTTAATGTCTCTTCCTGAAGAAATTATGAATAAAGGAAATACCTCAAAACTACATACAATAAACCTATAGCCAACATTGCATTAAGCAGGGGGGAAATGAGAGCATTTCATATAACATCTGGACAGAGTCAAAGATGGGCACTCTTTCCATTTTTATTCTACATTGTGTTCAACATCTTAGATAACACAATAGGACAGTAGGAAAACAAAAACGTGTATTAATAGAAAAGGGAAAAGTCAAAACATCCCAAATGGGAGAATGAACTAACCCTGTACTTAGAACCTGAGTGCATGTACTTAAAGACTCCACCAGAAAACACTGAAAAAAATCTCAAACACTTTCAGCAAAGCAGCAGGATACAAGATCAACACAGAAAATCAGTAGTTTTCTATATAGTTGCTAAAAAGAAATTGGGAGGGGGGAAATCCCATTCACAGTAGCTTTTTAAAAAGATACCTAGGCTGTCTCAAAAAACTGGAAAAAAAGTGTGGGGGGGGGAACCTACGAATAAAGTTAACGAGCCAGGCGGAAGACTTTTATAATGAAAATGTTCGAACAATGAAGAAGGAAAAATGAGACCGGAAGATGGGAAGGCCTCCCATGTTCAGGGATAGGCAGAGTGAACACTGTGAAAATGGCTATCTCATCTAAAGTAGCCTGTAGAGATAGCAAGTTTGAGGCCATTTTGCATTATATGAGACAATATTAGTCGGCCTTAAAAAGGAAGTCATGACATTTGCCACAACATGAATGAATCTGAAAGACATTATGCTAAGACAACAAGCCAGACATGTAGGAAAACGACTGTATGATCCGATCCACTTACACACACACAGAGAGTCAATTACTATTACTAGAACAAACGTGGGGAAGGAAAAAAATGGGAAGACATGAAGTACAGCAGCAGGTGCATTGTCTTAGTTAGGGTTACTACTGCTGTGATGAAACACCATGACTAAAAGCAGCATGGGAAGGAAAGGGTTGATTTCACTCACAGTTCCACGTAACAGTTCATCATCAAAAGCAGTGAGGGCAGGAACTCACATAAGGCAGGAACCTAGACACGGGAGCTAATGCAGAGTCCATGGAAGAGTGCTGCTTACTGGCTTGCTAAACACGGCTTGCTCAGCCTGCTTTTTTTATAGACCCCAGGACCACCAGCCCAGGGATGGCACCACCTACCATGGGCTGGGCCCTCCCTGTCAATCATTAATTAAGAAAATGACCTCCAGACTTGCCTACAGCCCAGTCTTAAGAAGGCATGTTCTTGATTGGGGTTCCCTCCTCTCAGATGACTTTAGTTTGTGTCAAGTTGACATACAACTATCGAGCATGTGCATTAAGTCTAGAGATCCAATGGACAACATGGGGACACAATGAATTAAGTATGAAATACTTTTTGTAGAGTAGATTCTAGCTGCTCTTGTCACAATCAAGTAGCTATGCGATTATAGTATTTTAATTTGTTTCATTTTGACAATCAATTTACTGTCTATCTGAATATCATAATATGTTGTATATCTCAAATATTCACAGTGGAATGTATTTTAAAAATAACAATTGGGGGGCCAGGGATATGGCTCAGCAGGTGAAAGTGATTTGCAGACATGACTGTTGATCTAAGTTCAATCCCAGGGACCCACATGGTGGAAGGAGAGAACTGACTCCTGAAAGATGTTCTCTGACTTTTAAACATGTACATGCACACACACACACACACACACACACACACACACACACACACACACACATATACACACACATATACACACACAAATACACACATACATTTAAACACACATACAAACACAGACACACACAGATACACACATAAACTTACACACATATATAGACACACAGATACACACATACACTTACACACAGAGGATACACACACATATACATTTACACACACATACACTTGCACACACAGATGCACGCATACAGAGACACATAGATATACACACAGACATACATATACACACATAAACTTACACACACATATACACAGAGACACACACAAATAAAGCTACAAAGTTTTTCTTAATAATAGCAAGTGAAATAGATAAACATTAAACTTTTTAAAGCAACTAAATGAGTAAATTGTAATGTTAATTATAAGTTCATTGTACTTAACGCTAATCATAAGAAACAAGAAAAATAAGAACCCCACAGACATGGAAGTTGTTAATCAAGAACCTCCACGACACAGTGAAAATCTCAGACCAAGAACTGATCATCGAATTTATGGCTCACCGGCGAGGGACTCGGTTTCAGGTCTCTATTACTCTAGCTTTACAGGCCATTATTTTGCATAGAGCAGTGGTTAGTGTGGGGATGGCTCTGTGTAACTATGAGTCAAGTGGAAGTGGCCTTAGAGACAGACACAAGAGAGACAGAGACAGCAGGGACTCATCCCGCAACAATGACAATAAGTCAGCAAAATATAAACTACTGGAAACAGGAAATAAACATAGGAAGTCAGCCTGCAGTAAACAGGACTGTCCAACAGGGCCTCGGCAGA
Organism: Peromyscus melanophrys; assembly: GCA_902168415.1. NCBI lineage: Eukaryota > Metazoa > Chordata > Mammalia > Rodentia > Cricetidae > Peromyscus > Peromyscus melanophrys. The sequence goes on along the minus strand of CABHPR010151029.1, from coordinate 23,715 downwards.
ATCAAGCATACCAGTGCACAGGACAAAATTTAATTTCCCTGGCCATCGTCAGTCAAAATGAATCACTTATTACGTGACGTTCCTGACTTGAAAAATGTACTACCAAAATGGCTACCACTTTATAAAATGATTTTAAGGCCTCTAAAGGTCAAATTCATTAGTTTATTGTATTCCTATCAGTGCCAGATAAATGGAGTGGTAATGTTGGCCATGCATTCTCTTGCTCTGTATGATGATACCGTAGTGAAAATTGAGACAGAAGAGGGCAGGAGCTTTTGAGCTCTGATGTGAAGAACCTTTTCTTTTAGGGTAGGAGTTCTGGTGATCAAAAACTGGGCCTTGTGTATGCTGAGCAAGCACCTGGCCAGTAAACATGCCCCAGCTTAAGACTTCTTTTTAATTACATATGCCTATGAGATGATTTATCTGTGTACCCAGAATCAAAATCCCATTTATTTTGGTAAAATATTTTGATGTTACAAAATGATGGCGGGCTTCTAAAGACGTTTCACGACAGTAAATTAATAAAGGAAATAGGTCCTAGAATTCATAATCAGATAGGTAGAGTGACAGGCTCAACTTTCGGAAACCTGGATTCAAGTGCATAGCCTGCCAGAGGCTGCTTCCACGTTGGCTTTGGACAGGAAGCTACCTCACCCTGTGTGCCTTGCCTTGGCCATCTGGAAGTCATTCATCCACATAGATGCATTGGAGCTTGGAGCAAGGGTCAGACCTGGTACTGGGCAAAGAGACACATTTAGGATGAGGACTCTGGATTCACGCGTTTTCTAAGACGCAAAACTGTCTTGAATTTCTAAGGCGATTGAAAATCACTAAGAAATGAGTTCAAATCAGATTACCTGAAAATTTTGTGCAAAATGCTGAGGGTTGCAGAATTCTCTCCCTGACTCACACCATCAATGCTTCCTCTGCAGAGGCCATGGTCCTCCGGGGTTCCTGGTCCTCTGCTGCCCCAGCACTGCCTGTCAGCTCCCAGGAAGAACAGACCATGGCTACATGCTGCAGGGGTCAATGCACACACAGCCAACCCTGATACACAGCCTTTTCAGGAAATGCTATTAGGAGGTGGGGGCAGAAAACTTCCTCCAGCTTTAGAGAATTGAAAGGGTTAATCAGCACTGCTTGGCACACAGCTACCCACACCTTATGACACTTGCCTTGGGTAGTATTTGGTAGGACGTACATCCAACCCATTTTATAGTCATTTGCTGTGTGGGAACACCTAGGATTCAGCAAAAGGTAAACACCAGCTCCCCCAAGTTCCCCTGTGTCTGCACCTTGGCAGGTGCCCAGTCCTATTTGCCAGGAGAGTGAAGGACCAAAGGACCAGATCTGCCCCTTGCCCATGTTCTGGTTCTTAAGATAGTTTATTAAGTTCTGTTTCAGACCGTGTGTTAGCTTAGTGATTTCCTCTCTGGATTGTATCTGTTTTGGCTTTGAAGGGAAAATGATGTATTTGTTCTGGTTTAAAAGACATAAACCAAGTAGTGTTTGGCTGGCTGTGTTCCTGCAAAATCATGTCTTGACACAAAGGCTTGTGTCAGAGTTCTTAGCTCCGGGGGATAAGATTGTGAGGCAGGAACACAGCATGAGGGAGGAGGCAAAACTAATATAAGCAAGCGCTGTCCAGTCAGCTACAGTGACAAGTGATGAGTGCAGCCTGGGTCTTCCAAAGAGCAGCGACGATAATTCTCAGAAGAGTTTTCATCAAAGAAGAGGAGGCTAGTTCCACACGTCTCCCGTGTGCTGGACAGGGCAAATACAAAATGGGCTTCTGCAAGCAGCCTGCATGAGAGCCTCTGGGGAGAGAGGAAGAGGCTACAAAGGTGTGCAGTGGTGTGCACAGGTGTGAGACTGCACCTTTGAGAAGCAGTTGAAGCCCTCTAAGAGGTGGCCTTAGAGGGCTGTGATGTGATGGGCAAGATGTGCCCACATTCAGGTATACTCCTGTTTGGTACAAGTTATTTACTCAAGATCTAACATTTGCACATGGCATCAGTGAATCATAACTACTTCCTGAGTTATTACTACATTATTGATCAACTGGGTGTGTGGGAGATCCGGAAGCTCCCCTAAAACCAAGAATAATGAGGGTGGGCCAGCTTTCAACTTGGGGTGACTATTCTGCCATAGTTTGCTGTGATCAATGCCCAGTTGGATCATAACTTCAGCAATTTTGTTGTAATTAATATTTCACTCAGAAACTGTGCCTGAGAGTAAGGCTATACATGAATAGGTCTCAAAATACAGAGTTATCATTTATTTGCCCAATTATGTCTAACTAGGAAGCTAAAATGCATAATAAACATTTTACCACAGAGGGGGATTAATTGAATAATTAATGGCTCTCTCCACAGCGTGAATAATTAGGAAATCTAAAGGAAATACGGGCTGAATGTTCAACAAAAGATTTGGAGGCCAACACCAACTGTGCATTGAGGGGTGTATTCAGTGCACCAGGCTGTGGGATATTCAATTCCTAAGGAACATTCTTTTAAGTCTCATTATAACAGGTTTTGCCTCTGAACAACAATGTCTAGATTTTCAACACTGTCAGGAAAGGACACCTATCACTGGCTGTTTCTTGTCCAAGTAAACAAGGGGTGTGATTCAAAAGTCAATCAATGGCTTTGTTGTCAGTGTGGCATTTGGCAGGGAGAATTGGAGTCCTTCGTTTAGTTTTAGAGATTATCACACTAGTTTTAAATGCAAATAGGGCATTTTATGTGCAAAGTACACTGGGATCCATTTGAAATGAGCATCGCTCCCTGTACAGATTCATTTTCATGGCTTATCATCTAAAATTTGTCCCTACAAGACTAGGCTTCATGTTATAATCATGGGGTCCCCTGCACAGCACACTCGGCCGCCCTGCAGCTCCATGGAGCTCTTACCCCTCTGCTCTCAGCACTGGGAGTTTTCACTTAGGGGAACCAAGCCCCCCTCTCTGAAAGCACTACTCCCTATCACCACTTCACTGCTTGCAGACGACAATTTTTTTGTAGCCTGAATTATGGTGACTTGTTTGAACCCCAAATGACAGCCGTGGTTTCTCCCCTGTTCACCTGTTAAGGGATAATTAAAATAGCTCCTTGAATAGAAGTGAGACATCCGTGTGACTGTGTCTCAAAATCAACCGCCTCATTGTCTGGTGAATCTGGCAGTCATTTCCGTCACAAAGTAAGGACATGTTTGTTCTAAAGCAGAGAAACCCAGCCCACGAGTCATTACAGGGCAGGAGGGTGCATGAAGTGAATTTTGAAAAGACGAAGTTAAAGGCAGAACTGTGCAACTCCCCACCCTAACCCTCTTTACCATGCCTCTCCCACCCCTACTTCTGACATCTTTCCGGGGTGTGACTGCGACTCCAGGTGGGGTGGACTCTAGCATGAGTCCCTGTTAGGTGTTTGCTTTTTCTCCTTTCCATCCTTCCGGTCACATTTGTTGACCTGCACATTGGACCTGGCAGGGCTCCCAGAGGCTTCTGTGCAGGCTGATAGAAGCTGAAAGGTCCTGCTAAAGTTACAGCCCATCCCCTGCGCTCTGTTCGCCTTCTCTGCTTTCCGTTTCCCACAGGCACAGCTGCCTGCTCCACCCGGTGTTTGACTTGTGAGTCTCTTCCATTCTCCCAAGTCTCGAGGCTACGAACCTTGGTCTGTTTTCTTTAGTTCTAGGCACATGGTAGGATCCACACACATATCACCAGAGTAAATAAATGCTTAGATGGATAAATATTCCAGTGAGGACAGATAAACAAACAAAGCTCCATGTCAAACAAATGAGTGACTAAGCCAAAGCATTACAGGTTGTAACAAATGGTGAGTGATGAGAATATAGGTAATTAGGGAGAGAGAAACCCCCCGGGGCAGGGACAGGAACTGGGAAAGTAAGGCAATACAAGAAAAGCCAGGGAGTCCCAGAGGCTGGAAGAAAGAGGTAGGCAGTGGGGGGGGGGGGAGGTCAACAGAGGGTCGTTTCTTCTGAGAGGAGACAAGAAAGGAAAGCAATGAGGAATTGAGAGAGATTATTAGAAAGGGTTCATGCACAGCCCTGAGGTGGTTAGGAAGAGTTTGCACTGTATTTGTAAAACAATAGAAAATCACTGAAGGATTTATTAGGTTCTCCAGGCTCTGAGACTTTCTCAATACCCCTCGCGGGGAAGTGTGGCCACCTGAGACTCCCTGCTCTAAGTCAGAATTTGGTACCCATCTCACTAATCCTCAAGTATTAAGATTCCCCCTTTCTCCCTTTATGGCTTCAAAAAGAGAAAGCCGTAGCAACACATCCCAGGCCTTAGCAACAGCCCCTAGGCTCATGTATGGCTCTAGGCTCTGTGATTTCACATTGAATCCAAGGTCTGGGAGCCTCCCTTATCTCCAGCTCAGTGGCGTTGGGGGGATTTTTCAATATTAAGATCTCTCCCTCTCTCTCTCTCTCTCTCTCTCTCTCTCTCTCTCTCTCTCTCTCTCTCTCTGTCTGTCTCTCTCTCTCTGTGTCTCTCTCTCTCTCTGCTCTCCTTCTCTGGAAGCTCTTAACTGCTGAGCCATCTCTCAAGTGTTGACAAAGAAGCAACAAAGAAATGATGGCAAAGTTGTCACCCCTTCTGAAAGCCTTTCCTGCCCAGTGTCCTGGAGATGCACTAAGAGCCCCATCCCCACCCCTCAGTGAGGAAAACAAATGTCAGTTTGCTGGTGTAAATAAAGGAGAAATGAGTTGACTGTTGTTGTGAACTTTATGGCCACTTCTGTTGCGGTGAGGCTTCAAAGATAGTGGGGGCCAATGAAAGGCTGGTCCCCACCCCGCCCCCAACGGGTTTGGCTCTTACAGAGAACAAGCTCTATCCTCCATCTCCAGCTGCCTCTAATATGTTATACAGCTGGACTAGCGGGGGCCAACCCCTGAGATTCTTGTTGGCTAACTCGGGTCAGGAAAAAGATTCTACTCAGGTCTTGAGGAATTACATGTTCAGAGAGGAAGACCGACATTCAAAGGACAGAGCTCTGTTACCAATGGAGGAAGGACGGCTGTGAGGCACAGCATCCATCACACAGATGATCCAACACTGTGACATCCAGAGAACCAATTCAGTAATTGCCAGCGTCTTTAATGAGTACCCACTACGTGCCAGGCATATGTAACTCAGGACAGAAACATCTTCCCAATCTTCAAATATTTAGGTCATTGCTGACTTGACCGAAAAGTTTCATTAACTCAAAAAAGATAAGACAGCGAAGAACATTTAAAAGCATGAAATCCTTTGTACCAAGCAACCAAACAGCTGTCCCTGCTGCTGAAAAAGTATACTTGCCAATACCCATGAGGAAACACTCCCAGATGAATGCCCCAGATTCTGGTATTATAAGATTGTACATGCTTATTCTTTGTGTAGGAGAAATTCCGCAGTTCAACCACGAAGCACATCGTCTTCTCCAAGGACTGGGGTGATGCCCTCGTAGTCTGAAGCCAATTTGCCCAAATTCAGGGCACAGACTTGCTACTGCCAGGTCACCTCAGGATATCTCTCCTCCAATTTCAGTGTGCTCATCTTTAAAATGGGGAGGGGGAGTCATTACTAATCTCTATTCCATAGAAATTAAGTCTTAACCGAATAAACCCAGGAAAAACATAGTTTACCCCACACTTAGCAAGTGTTCAATAAATGCTTGATGCTACTTGTATTATGGCAGTCCCTGGAAGCTGGTTTCTGAAGACCAGAGAGAATTAAGGTGTTAGAGGGAAGGTGACAGTCAGAAGCCACAAATTCTAGACTCCCTGTGTCTTTTATTAGTACTTGTCATTGTTTATTCTTGAGATTGTAGTTAAATACAACATTTCTCCCTTCCCTTTCCTCCCTCCAACCCTTCCTGTCTGCCCCCTCCACTCTCCATCACATACACGGCCTCTTTTTCCATTAATTGCTATTGCATTTACGTATGTATTTACAGAGGCATAGATATTTCTAAATCCAGCCTGTTGCGTCTGGATGGTGTACCTTGTATGTACGTTTTCAGGGCAGACAGTTTAACCCTGAACAATGAATTGGTGCGTTCTTCCCTAGAGAAAGCCGCCTCTCCTACAGCTTTCCTCAGTTGCCTGTGGTTCTTTGTGTGAGGCCTCATGGGCTTTCTCCATCCAGTTTGGCATGTTCGCTGGTGCCATCCTTGTTCAGCTCACATTTGGATGGTCCCGTTGGTGAGACTTTATTGGGGTAGCTTCTGGCACACCTAGGAGACACAATCTCACAGCAAACTCCCTGGTCCCCTGGCTCTTTCAATCTTTCTGCCTCCTATTCTGTGATGTTCCCTGAGCATTATTAGGTGGGGCAGTGTTTTGTTTTGTTTCCCTGCATCTTAAAATGTCTTCTATTTTTTCCTATGCCTCTAGTTCTCTATCTATAAAATAAAGATGATATCTCCTCTATTACATCATACATAGGTTTACTTTCAATCTACCAAGAAACAAGAGATATGAAAACAAGAAACTGCTTAGCAGCCGTTACTTATTAAGATTTAATTTTACTACAAAATGGAGGAGCAATTTAAATATGAGAAAAGTTTCTTTCCTATGTTAAAAAAAATTCTCCACACAAGCAGCCCAATGCCTTGAAAGGTGGGAATCTGGACATGGAAACACCTGGAGGCCTGGTGCTGTGTCTAGGGAGAGGCCCTTATCTCCATGAACTGAGGCACAAACCTCACAACACTCTGGTATGGGCATCCTACTCAGCAATGCAGGCCTGGGCAATACTCCTGTGGGTAGATGGCAGGATGCCCAGTTAGAAATGGAGACTCATTAGTGAGGGTGGGGTGGAGTGGATGCATTGTGAGCAGCTGGCAGCCTCTGCCTCCACAGCCCAATGGTACTGGTGTCCTTTACACAGATCACTTTACCACAGAAGGAAGTTTTCTTTCAGTGATTAACTGTCACTATAATCTCAGTAGTCCTGCTCCTAATCAACTGCCTTTTTTCTCTTTAAAAATAAAGCCTCAATTATGGATAGATGTGTTAGTGGGCTAATGTTAGGGCTATAACCAAAGGTGCAATCTGTATTTTAGAATCATTTTCTGCCTGGAAAACAATGATTCTTTTCAAGATCAGAATGATATATAACAATATATAACTATATATAATTTGAATCCAGATACAACTTTAAATTTTTTTTCTTAGATTTGACTTCATTATTTTATTTTATGGGTGTTTTGCCCGTGGTTATGTCTATGCATCATGTGCATGCAGTGCCCTCAGAGGCCAGAGGAGGATGTCAGATCCTGTGGGATGGGAGATGGTTGTTAGCCAAGGCCCCAGAAGGGTGCTGAGGCCTCAAACTAAGTCCTGTAGAAGAGCAGCCAATGCTTTCAATTGCTAAGCCATTGCTCCATGCCCCTAAAATAAAGATTTTTAATTTAAGTAGAATTATCTCTTTAAAAAATATGAAACCATATGGCAACAGCTCAGGGTCCCCAATTTCAAATAATTATTTAAACAATGGCAACAAAAACAAAAAGTAACAAAACCCAACAACTGGTTTTCTTGGTTCTATCTGGGTCTAGGAGAACAAAGTGAATCAGACCCAAACCCTCACTCTTATAGTTTGAATTTGAAGTATCTGCCACTGCCCTATCACCACATACAGACACACACACACACACACACACACACACACACACACACACACACACACACGAGCTCTCCCCTTGTGTAGCTTATATTCTAGTGGCTCCCTTGGAGGAGGGAGGTGAGAAGGTGCAGCATCAACAACACAGACACCGGGAGTCTGTTGAAGGCAAATAACAAACTCATTTATTCAAAAACAGGGAAGACCTTATATACCCTCCTCCCAGTGCCCAGTCTGTGTGGTCGTCCCTAGTTGGCTGGGCACAATCAAGAACTCTGACAGTGACCAGGACCTCTGACAGTGACTAGAAACTCTGACATCTCTTGTTGCTAGGCCCTCAGGCAGACTCCATAAGGAGTATATTATGTGCATGCCTTGGCAACTGGTCTGAGTCAATTTCCTCGAACTACGGGCCTGTCCTACTACTCCATTGTTCTCGATCCTCAGCTGTAGATGGAAGTAGGTCGTGAGAGGTGGTCCTCCCAGTGACATAGCCTGGCCTTTGGTTCTGATGATGTCTGTGCTTCTGGGTGCAAAGCCATGAGCAACTCCTGCACACACTCCTGTACCACACCTCGCATGCCATGGTAGACTGGAATCCTCTGCCAATGTGAGCTGAAATTGACCTTTGTTCCTTTGCATTGCTCTATTGATGGCCCAGCACCATTTTGTTCTTAGACATCAAAGAGTTCCTGATGCTATGAGTTTGCAGCGTCTCCTCTTGTTTTGTTTTGTCTAAGACATTATTATTTAGTATACTTCTTTTAAAAGACCAAAGTCTTTTGGCTTTGTCACGTGGCTTGTCCATAAGATTGGCCTTGAAGCCAAGATCCCAGGTGCTAGTACTTGCCTCTTCACAAAGGGAACTGGAATGACTGGTACAGTCACCAGCTCTTCTAGAGCAGTGGTTCTCACCTTCCTAACGCTGCCCCCCTATAATACAGCTCCTCCTGTGGGGGTGACCCCCAACCATGAAATTATTTCTGTTGCTACTTCATCACTGTAATTTTGCTACTGTTATGAGTTGTAATGTAAATATCTGTGTTTTCCAATGGTCTTAGGTAACTCCTGTGAAAGGGTTGTTTGACCCCCAAAGGGGTTTTGCACCACATGTTAGGAACTGTTGTTCTAGGGCATCTGGTTTTTACTCAAATGCCAGTGATGTCAGAAGGTATGCCACTGAAGATATTGGCATTTGGGGTTTAGTGACTTTTTAGCTTCGTCCATGTGAATAGCATAGTTGCCCCTGTCTTCCCTGCCAAATTCCATGGGTGAATTATTACTCTTCATAGGAACACGGGAGCCTGTCACGACACAAATAACAAAAAAATATATGGAAGGAAAATATGTTGTCTTCTCCTGTGAGCCAAAACGTATCCCTCTGATGCTGGGTGTTGAGAACACACACACAGGTTGTGTCCCTAGGACACCCAATGGCAAGTGCGGCCTCTGCTCAGTAGGGACCACTTCCTGATTGGTAGAAGAGCGGCGAGCTGAGGCATGTTGGAGCAACCTCACCTTTATCCCAGTGGAGCTTGAGATTAAGCTTGCATATGGAGTCCAAAAATCTGTAAAAAATCCCAGTTGGACTGAAAATGTAAAAGAAACAGTTGCTTAAAAGGTGTGTATTTAGAACAGGATTCCACAGAGGGCAACCCTAACAGCCTGTGATGTTCAGACAATGTCTGGAAGAACTACTTACTCTAAACATTTTAGAGAATTCGCAAGGACATATTTGTTTGAGGTTTTGTTCTGTGATGTTTAAACTAATTTTTAATGAAGGGTGATCTAGTGACCTTAATATAATGAAACACACGTATTTATAATGAGCTTCCTATCAAAATTTAATTGGACAATCTGAGGGACGAGGACAATTTCATGCTGGATCATGCTCTTCGCCAGGTATAAAAATGAGTAGACATTCGGCTTATTTCACTGAGGGTCCTGCAACAATCCATTAATACTGATGCCTGCGGCGGGGCCTCCGGCTCCTTCTTGGAAGGAAGTTTTCATTTTGTTACTACCTATGTGTCTGAATAACTATTCTGATTGCTGTGACCAAGCAGTTTAAGAGGGGGGGGGGGGTACGTTTTGGTTAACGAGTCAAGGGAATATGGTCCCTGGAGGCCAGGAGGGCATACCTGAGGGGCTGGATGCAAAAGGTCACATTGTCCCCCTCTGCTCCCCCACCACCACAGGAAGCAAAGAGAAAAGAATGAAGCTTCACAGCTCACTTCCTTCATTTTCTGGGGTCTGCAACCCCAGCTGTGGCACGGTTCACCCACACTGATGATGGGTCTCCCCACCTCAAGTAAACGGATCTAGAAAGTCCCTCAGGATGCACCCAGAGATGTGATTCCACAGCGACTCTAACTCCAGTCCAGCTGAGAGTAACGATTAACCCTCACACTCTGGATCGCCTTCCCTTTCCATGGGCTCACGTGATCTAATATGCAACATAAGGTCACGGGGTGCTACTCAGCAGGGAGTTTAACTGTCTGAAAACTGCTCTTGAAGGGGTTAAATTCTCCCACTTTCACAACTGAATTTAGGTTCCAGTTCTCCGAGAGGGACAAACAGGTGTCTTTTCCATCAAAGGACCACTTATCTATGAGGCCCTTACATTCAGGGTCGAGGGAAGAACAAACAGAGGGTCTAAGTCAGCCTCACAGTATCTCAAGGACAAACCCAGCAGCCCCTTCTGAGTCACGTCCAATCTTGTGCAGATGTGTCCAAAAACAATAAGACTGAACCTCAGTCAATTAGAAATACACTAATGTAACTGCTGCTTGTTTAACCAGTTATGTAATTGACCCTGAAACTCCCCTTAGCTGTGCTTAAAAGGAGCCTGCATGTCCCTCTCAGGTCATCGCCATTTTGTACAGGTGAGCGACCTCACATGCATGCTGGTATGATAAATGTTCTTTGTTCTTGTGTTCTATTTGAGTCTGCAGTCTTCCTTCAGCATTTCCTCGGACCCTACACTCTCTCTATGAAGATGTGATCGGTTTAGAAGATAATCCTAACCAGAGAAAGCCTCAGCTTCCCTATGTCTTAACAATCACATCATCTAACTTTGTGTTATTGTTACCGTGTTATGTGAGAACCCTTAAGTAGGTATATTTATAAATACATTTGCAAGGTAGCAGAAACAGTCATTCCATATTGTGAGGCCATTGTGACAATCATTTGGTTTTGTTGGTGTTCCTAGAGGAGCAGGACATCAATATTTCTGCCAGAAAAACTATATATGCCATATGCCATATGAAAAGACATTTTAAATTGTTTCAAGGGGCTGGCAAGAGTGGAAGAACCTTGAATCAAAGACCAGATGAAAGGAGGAATCCAGAGGAGGGATGCAAGCTTCTGTTTTGAGGGTGGGGGTGTTTGTATGCTTGCACTCATGTGTGTGTGTGTGCGCACACGTGCGCGCAGATATGACCCTAAGTACAGAAGTTGAAGTCTAGGATTTATCCTATGAAATAAATGGATAGAGCTGAGGATGAACATCGTACCTATGTCTGACACCTTGAAATGCTAAGTAAAACCCAACCAGAAATAGACCTGTCCACAACCCAATAAAAGAAATGTGCCTACCTCTAATCTCAATGCACTCCCATGTTTCATAACTACAAACAATATTCCACATGTTTTTACCCTGAATTCATAGCACTGGGTGTGTTCAACAAACCTCAAACCAGTACTCAAATTCCAGTGACTCAAATTCCAGTGACTCCAATTCAGTGTCCCATGACTGAGAAGGAACCCGGTCAACCAGCCGATACAATATAAACCTCCAGAAGAGGCTACCTCTATCCCATCTTCAAAAGGCTTTACAGACCAAGTCCTGAAAAACTGAACACCCATTTTAAAATAATCACCATGTGACTATAGATACACACACATACAGATGCACACGCCAATGGCACCCAAGGTCACAAAAGTCATGAACACAAAGAAATCCATAGAGATGTCTAATAAAACTAACAGACATAGAATACTAAGTATGTTTTATATGACAATAAAAAGAAAATAATTTAAAAACAGAGAAGGTGCATTAGTATTTATAAACTGTGTGTATTAAAATGCCAGAGTTCAAACTGAAAGTTTAATCCCAACCCAGCATCTCTACACTCATCCTAGACCCCTCTCAGTTCTCTCATTTGGAATTCCATTCTTTGATAAGAGAAACTTGACTCTCATAATAATAGATATTATATTGACTTATTTTTCAATCCTGGTATACATATAAAATGGTTTCAGAATCCCTAAATAACACCCCTGTGAAAAATATACTATCCATAATATAAGACTTGGGTAAAAACTATAGTCTCATAGAATATAGTCTATGACTATTGTCCAGTTATTTGACTAATGTTTTTGTTCATCTCCTTCAATATGACAGTGTTATCCATTTGTATTGCTGTTAGGATCTATTTTCTGTTTGTATTCTATTTCATCTCCTCTGTGAGCCTGATGGTTAGTTTTAATTTTTCATTTCTGAAATATGTGTAACATTACCATAGATGTCTTTTCTTTAAAAATCACTGAGTGGGAGGGCACACTGGGGAGAATCTGGGAGGAGTTGGGGGAGGGGAAACTGTAATCAGAATATGCCATATGAAAAAAATCTATTTTCAATAAAAACAATAATAAAATAAAGTCACAAATGAGATAGTTGTCTGTAATCATCTTTTCTTCAACATTGTATTTCAAGATACTAGCCAATATAGTAAAGCTATTAAAATCTACAAGGATTGTAAAAGAAAAACTTTCCTGTTGTTTAAGAATAATAATATTGTCTACCTAAAGAACATAAAAGGATCTACAGGAATGTTTCTAGAGGCTGTAACAAACTTACTGGTCAAAATCAATATGAAGAATACTGTATGTATATACTTTGGTGGCAGATATAAAACAACATTTGAAACCATTAAAATACCAGTGATACATAAATATATCTTAGAAAAGATGTAAAAGAATGTCATAAAAATAGTATAAAATTTGAATGAGAGACAATAATACATAGAACAATTCAATTCAAGCTTCAGGATCATTTATACATTTGATGCATTCCAAACAAAGCCATAGCAAATTTCTGTTTTTCATTTTAGTAATTTTTTATGGAAATTGGTAAAATGATTCTAAAACAGAGAACAAATAACACACTTCTAAGAGGAAGAAAAATAAGATACGGAATTTACCCACTAGGTATTAGGGCATAAATCTAAAAATATTAAAACAGACAAGTGTTTGCACAGTAGATAGTACTGAATGGAATAAAACCCCCAGCCCAGAACACAACCAGAAACTCATGAGCAGGTGAGTTATGACAGAGCTGGCTTTGCAAGCCAGTGGGAAAATAATGGCTTCCACAGTGTGTGGAGCAGTGTCAAGTGATTATCCGTATGGAAACAACGCAAATTGAATCTTATTTCCATCAGACAGAAAGAAGGATTCAAGGAGATTACATCTTAAATGTGAAAGGCAAATCCATAAACTTACAGGAGGCAAGACAACAATTCTTCATGGCCACTAGGGAGAAGAGTCCTTGACACAGAATGTATCAAAGATATAGAAGGGAAAGACTGGTGCAATACATTAAAATTAAATACTTTTCACAAGATATCAAAAGAAAATAAATTGAAAAACTGAAATAGAAAACATATCTGCTACTTGCATAGTCAACAAAGGGCCATTTGGTGGTTATATAAAGGACCTATAATCTAGATCCTCCTGCCTCCACCTCTCAAAGACCTATGATTACAGGCTTGTGCCAGCATACCAAGCACAAACAGACATAAAAACCCTGCAATCTGATAATGTCCAAGTGATGGTCAGGGTATGGTGGAACCAGAATCCTTGTACCCTACTAATACAGGACCAGTGGCTACAATCTCCCTGGGAAACAACCTGGCATCGTCTCCTAAGTTGAGCACCTGCATGCCCATTGGCCAGCCTGACTCTAGTTCCCAAGATCAGTGCCACTGCCTTTGTCAAGGGACATGTACAAGAAGAGAAACAGCAGGTAGAAGTCAGACGTAATCAAACAACAGACAATGATGAGGTGTATACGACGATAGTGGTCTACTCGCTCAATGTTCTACTCACTCAATGGTCTACTCACTCAATCCCTGAATAGTGGAAATGAACAGCGACAGTGATACCTACAGAATCCATAGTAACTCAGATTTGAACTTCCTTACACAATGTGAAAGTATCAAAATCTCTGCAGCACCCTCCAGGGATGTGACGCACACAGAATACCTATAAAGAATGACAATCATTCATGAGCAGGGAGGGGAAAGGGCTGAGGAACTATGGGACTTTCGCATCCAAGTTTCTGAGCTGCGTGTTGGGTGCACAGATGCTTGTTGTCCTGTCTGCAACACACTAGAGCAATTTATTTCTGCTGGTTATTTTAGTAAAATGTAAAGGCATTTAAGAAGCCACTTTCAGAGTAACACACAGGGCTTAAGGAGACCCTTTCAGTTTTACGCCATCACGCACAGGCGACAGCACGCATCGGTGAGGATGAAGTTGCACGGCTAAGGGTTTAGAAGGTTGCACAGTCACTTAGAATATTTTTAGGGAGAGAGGGTGGCATGATGATAGGTGTCTTTGTTTTGTGTTGCTATAGCAAACTATGACACTCACTGTATGACTTATAAAGAAAGGAATCATTTCTCACCATTCCGGATACTGGGAGACAAGCACCAGGGCACTACATCTGTTGAGAGCCTTCTTCTTTTCATTGTCCCATGGGAGGGGAGAGGGGAGCATGGAAGAGAGTGAGAGACTAGAAACCTCAGATTCCTTTGGAAGCAGCATTAATACATCCATGAGAATGGAGCCCTCATAGCCTAACCGTCTCTCAGAGGTCTCATTGCTAACATGTCTGGGGATGAAACATTCAAACCATAGCAATAGAAGTCAAGAAACAGTTGGGTGTGGCTTCGTTTTTGAATTTTCTGCAATGAGGATCTATTTGTATATGGGTTGTATATTTCGATTTTTATGAACGTGAAGAGATTTGGACACAAATTCTTGTTTTCGGGGCAGTCTCATATGTAGCATGAGTCTTAAAAGTTCTTATTAATAAAATCAAACTTGAGCCAGGTATTGGGGTAAATGCTGGAAGGTCAGAGAGACAGAATAAGCCACAGCTATCTCACCTCGCTGGATCCTCAGCTGGTCTTGTTTCCTCAGACTGGATGCCCCGAGCCATCATCCAGAATGGGTCTCAGCTGAACTGCTGCTAGAAGCCTGAAAGCTTAACCAGCCACATGCTTCTCCAGGCCAAAGGCTTCTCCAGGCCAAAGGCCTCTAGTTTCTGGTCCCCACGCCTTATATACCTTTCTGCTTTCTACCACCACTCCCTGGGATTGAAGGCGTGCTTTCTGGGATTAAAGGCGTGGGTCACCATGCTTGGGTGTATCCTTGAACACATGAATTTCTGCCTCTGGAATGCTAGGATTAAAGGCGTATGCTACCACTGCCTAACCTCTGTTTCATATTGTGGCTGTCCTGTTCTCTGACCCCAGATAAGTTTATTAGCATACACAATATTTTGGGGAACACAATACCACCACACTCATATGTAGTCAACTGGCTTGGAGCTCTCTGTGAAGATCAGGGGTCAGAATGGCCCTGAGGTCACAGAGATCTGTCTGCCTCTGCCTCCTGAGTACTGAGATTAAAGTCGGGCACCAATGTGACTGCCCAGGTCTGTAGAGAGATTGAATAAAGTAAGGAGGAGAGAAAAGGGAGGGAGTAGGGAAAAGATAGGGGGGCAGAGAAGAAGGAAGAGGGGGAGGGAGGGGAAGGAAGGAAGGAAGGAGTCAGGGGAGGGAGGAAGAAGGAAGGAAAGAAAGTGAGAGAGAGGAAGGGACAAAGGGAGGGAGGGAGGGAGGGAGGGATAGACACAGTCTCTGAGTGTCTACAAGGTGGGCTGGTGGAGGCTGCAAGGCTGGGTAGATGCCCCTGCTGTGGGGGAGCGGGCTCTACCAGTCAGTGTTTGTGAAAGGCAGCCTTCCTCTCCAGTGAGCTCTTTCAGGCTTACCTGCAGGGAGGAAGCTCCAGGCTGCTCTCTGCAGGGCTGTCCTTCTCTGCTTTTGTGGGGGTGTAGGACCCAATGATTCACAGGCTCCCTGCATCCCAGGAAGGGAAAACACCAGCCTGCAGGTCCTCAGAGCCTGAGTAAGTTCTGCTTCCAGGGAGTTTCTTCAAAAATATGCTAATCAATCGCCCTGGTTAAAAGGAACTTGGACTTCACCTCCTCTTATCAATTATTCATATCATATTTTTTTCAGAAATTATTTAAGAACACTGAGTCCTTAAGCATGGGTTCTGTTTTTCTAAAACAGGTTTAAAATTCTAATATTTTCCTATGACAAGACTTCACGCCTAGCTGAACATTATTAGGCTCTCTCTTTTCTGATTCTTCTTCATGGGTAAATGCCCCTTCCCCTACGCAAAGAACAGCAATCAAATTTATAAATAAAATCATTTTTAAATGTTCCGCATTTAAATATGTAGTACAATAAGCCTCATCACTGTTCTCCAAGCACTGTTCGGGTTTGAAGGCAGGTGAGGCATTAATGAAGGAGGGAAGCCAATGTGATAGAGAGAGAGAACAGCTTTAAAAGGGTAGAGAATGCACTGACCTTTTCCAAGGCTGTTTGCAAATTCAGGATTATTTATGGCACGCAGATTTGGAACGTTGAGCATCTCTAACCTTGAAGACCATATATCCTGGAGCTGTGTTCCATTTGGGTGACTTTAGGACAGTCAGCCGAAGGGCGGGAGACAGTCCCCCGTTGTCTTGCTGTTTGGGATATTCCATCACACTGTGAAGGTATTGTAGCCATTAATGCATTGCTGCATAGCATCTGTTTGTAATTTTAATAAGTTATACATTTTAAGTCTTTGATCGTCAAAGTGATGTGGAGTATGCATTTTCAAAATGGAATGGAAAGAGTGGGGAAGAGAGAAGAGAAAGAAATGGGCTAGAAAGGACAAACATTAAAAACTGGAGATTCTGGTTAATTTAAAACCTGTCTAGACGTTCGCAACAGTAAAGGTGGGAAAGGATTGTTTTGTGTCAGTCCACTGCTGCAAAGCACCACAGACAGACCTTCTAGTATTTTCTAAGGGCTCCCCACATGAGAGCAAAACTAAGTAGCTACTGCTGGGAAACTCCGTGTCATCCATCCTTCATCAGCATTTCAGATTCCTTGTGTTTTTTCCTTGACACGTCCATTCACTCATTTATTCACTCACTAAATATTTAATTGAGCACTTAGGTTGTGCCCCTGCGCAGGGGGTCAGGCATAGAGCTGAGGATCAGTCTCCTCCTCGTTGCTGTCTAGAATGCTTTCTTCTTCTTCCCCATGTCTCTCATTCTGTCTTCACATCACATGAAGACCTTGTCACACACAGCACCTCCTCACCTACTCCAACCTGTGTCCAGATCTCCACTGGGTTTACCAGTTCTCCCATCCATAGTCTCTTTACCTCTGGAACTCTATAGTATAAGGACAGCTCCATATTACAGTCCACGTGACACCAAGTCTCCAGGTGATTGGCATGTCCAAATCACCGCTGTTTGCACAGTATTTTAAGGCCATGAACACAGAAGCATGTGGCAATGCACTAATAAGGGATTTATACCCAATCCTAACCCTGGGTAAGAAGTAGGTCTTCCTAAAGGGCTGAAAGACTTTCTGTGGCCACAGAAGGCAGAGAGAACAGTTACAGGGTTGGCTGCTCCTCCACAGATGGAGTGGGACAGCCAGCCAAAGACAGGCAAACCTGTATGGTTAGACAGAGGATATCATATCTGGGTTAAAAGTGACCTGAGGAAGAGGCAGACAGCTCAGAGCCCAGAGGATCCGCACAAGAGGATCTGAGGCAGCTGTCGGCACCCACAGGAGGGGTCTTTATGTTAGTTTTCAGTAACTGTGACCAAACTCCCTCAGAGATGACTTAAAGGAGGGTTTGTTTTAGCTCCCAGCTTCAGAGGTTTGGTTCATAGTCCTCAGCTCTGCTGATTCTGGGCCCATGAGAGGCAGAGCATCGTGATACAGGATGCTTGTGACAGAAGTTGATTTCCCCATGGTAGACATGAGCTGGAGACTACACAGACTCTCCAAAGGCATGCCCAAGGGAGCCTCTTCTTCCAGCTAGGCACCTCCTAAAGTTTCCACCATTTTCCAAAATAGTGCCCCTACCTGGTGATTAGCTAGTCAGCCCATGAGCCTGTGAGGGCACTTCACATTTCAGTCCTAACAGTATCTACCATGTTTAGTCAAACTGATCAGAGTGTGGTACCGGAATAGCCTTTATTATTCATTGTGCCTAAGGGCATGAGGTTCTCATTAGGGAGTCTAGGTTTATTCATTTCCATTCTCACAAAGTCCCAAATTGAAAGGACATTTCCAGCTGTTACAAACCTGAACTCGGTACACCTTTAGTTATTGGGGTCAGAGTTCCCACGCCAGACCAGCAACCTCTGTTGCATAGTTCTGGCTTATTGAACGGGGTTTTTGAGTGTGCTGTGGATGTTACCAGCAGAAATCTCCACGGGGGACTTGGAGTTCTAGTTGTTTGCCTCTGGTGGGCAATACTGTGCTTACACTGACTTTCCTGTTTGGTACTCTGATACGATGGTGAGAGTGGTACCCAGGCTACTCACAGCTAACACTGTGTGCCAAGCATTGCTTTGAGTGATTACACGCACTAACTAACCCCTTTGATCTGTATGACACTCTTACAAGCTGGGTGCTATGGTTGTCCCCATTTTTCAGATAAGGAAACTGAGTCACAGAGAGATTGCATATGGTATTCTTATTCTGACATACCTGAGAAAGATGTTGCTTTTTTCCCCCCTGCTTCTGTTTTCCTTGTTTGAGACTTAAGGTGTTCTTGACAGTGTTTATCTAATGGCGGGCATATAACGGTTTCAAAACTATATAAAACATGCTTCTCGTGCCATGTATTGACTATTTCTAATGTCTTAATGGTTTTAGCTCATTATAATTAATAACAGAATATGTTTTTGCTTTCACACACCGCAGGCATATATCCCGTGTCAGATGGTAACTGCATGTGAAGAAAAACCTGGAGTCTTGTCTCTCTGATCACTTTCTTTCCTTTCTTCTCCTTGGGGACTGAGGCTGCAGAGTCACTGCTGTTCAAATGGTCTCCTTCACAGCTAGACAGGAGGAGTCCTCCCAGGACGACTGCAGTTCACAATAACCTGCTCCATATTTGATGAAGAGCTGGAGGAAAGAACTCGGAGTCTCTGAACACAGAGAGACGGTGAGATGGAAATGCTAATTAGCCTTGTTTGATTGGCACACGTTGGTGTCACACGACACCCCTTAAATAGGAATGATTATTAATTGTTAATGAAAAAGGAGGAACAGGAAAGTTAAAAAGAAAATTGTCACCTTCCGTCATCCTTGGGTTGGGCCCCAGATGGACTCTTGGGATCACTTGTGACGGGGGTAGTCAGTTCAGGCACTCCAAGAGCTTAAGGATGTCACAGAGATGGCTGTGGTTGTTACAAAATAATTGATCTGTTTTGGGAAGAATGTGCAACATGTTCCTCATTGGCAGGTGCACCAGAGAAACTGTGAAGCCAGGTGGTGTGTGTGTGTGTGTGTGTGTGTGTGTGTGTGTGTGTGTGTGCACGTGCATGCATGTATGTTCATCTCTGCCGTTGTGATTTCTCTGTTTAATACAAATCTTAAAGGATAAGATACATTGTCAGGCATATTTAGCCAATTGTCATAAAGTTTAGGAATTTTTTTTGTGTTACGGCTACATAAAGCTGTTTTTTAAATGTTTTTCCCTGTACTGTGCCTAGGATAAAAGGCAGAAACAGCACATCAGTGGCTGCTGTATGCAGCTGGGTGATGATTCTACAGTTCAAAATGTCCTTATTTCAAACTGGCCTGAGGGAAGTCTGGCTAAAATCAAGACTTTGGGGAGACAAGTAACTTGACACTAAACAAATTCTGAGGCTCACTGTTTATCTTTCTTTCCATATTGGATCCCAGATGTGTACTTTTTTCTAGGCTGTCTGGAACCAAGCTGATTTCTTTTTTTTTTTTTTTCCTTCAAGGGTCCTCTGTGAGAACAGTGATCGGTGACAAGAGTCATCAGAGCAAGGGGCAGGCTGACAGGAGCGAGGGCAGAGCGGAGCTACCCCAATGGGGCTCATTAGCTCGGCGCTCTTCATCATGGCTGGAGGCCTTGATCTTTACCAGAAAATTCCATACAGTTGTAAGTATTGAGCAAAAATAAACCAGACTCCATTTCTAGGAAGTAAATTATGAAGAAAATGTCTTAATTAAAAAGATAA
The DNA here is from genome assembly GCA_902168415.1 of Peromyscus melanophrys. NCBI lineage: Eukaryota > Metazoa > Chordata > Mammalia > Rodentia > Cricetidae > Peromyscus > Peromyscus melanophrys. The sequence continues at coordinate 3,709 of CABHPR010151029.1, read as the reverse complement.
TTTAAAATAGTCACCTTTATCACATTTCCTGGCACCCACTCAAGATGGAGTGGTCGGGAGAAGTAAGCTTACCATGGCGTCAAGTGAAGATCATTCTTTCATAGATACCACTGTGACCCAGATACCTAACACAGGCATTTTCTAGACCAGAACATATGGCATGTTAAGGTATAATAGACATTTTAAAACTGACAGTGTATTTGAAAATTTAAAGTACTGTGGCCGTTTGGTTTTGATTACCTCAGAAGTACAGACTGAGATGGAATGCTAATTCCTTGTTTGAGTATAGGGCACACTGGAAGTCAGTAGAGAAGGCCCTAACGTGCTAAGCCACCAGGGGGCAGTATAGAGCAGACTTCAGAGTTACCCCTATTGCTAGATACTAGCTGCCCACCCAGCTTTGGTTCCAGGATTTTATCTTCCCAGTATTTCCTGATTGCCTTGTGACTGAGCTCAGAGCCAAGCATGTCTTTAACTATCTGTATCATTATACACGAAACGGAAGCTGTTGACCAGATAGATGGCTTCCTGGAGGCCTTTCCCTCACCAAGCCCCAAAGATGTTGCATGTACCACTCAACCATACACCCCTTAGGCCATGTCTGGTACTTACGAGTTCAAAGCAAGTTGTTGGATGAGTGAAGAAATGAACTGAGATGACTCACCTTTGTCTCAATGGTTCTTCCTATTTTTATTTCAGTGAGTTATCTTTGACTCACTTCGGCTCCTGCTGTGATGAACATTTCAAAGCTCTCCAGGCCCTTGAACAACTCATGTCTTCTTATCCTGTAATGATGGTGGACATCACACTTACAGGATCTTCCGGTCTTTGTATCAAGTCAGATTAGCAGTGCAGAGTTAAGTCCAGGAAATGGTATAGTCAGGCATTTGGGGGCATAGGCATGCTCTTTGGTATCACCTTCAGACCTCCTATAGATTTTTACCAACAACATAGTACATACAGAATGTGCTCCAGGTACTTTATGCTAATGGAGAAGGGAGTTGTCCCCAAGGTGACACTCCCTACTGGCTGTGTGAAGTTCTAAGGACAGGCAGTGTCCAGTTCGTTCTTCACAAGATTTTTTTTTAATTGAATGACATTAGGCAGGGCATGCTGACTTGAGATGATCAGCTCTCTACCTCCTAGAGTGGGACAGGAGCCATCCTTCATCCATAGAGGATTCTTGTCTGGCCTCGACACAGATAACTGGGTGTGTACACTACAGCTTCTAGCAATCTGCATTCCCAGAAGCTTATGGAGGGGCGTGTTTTGTTTCACCCACCATTTCTCCTTAAGTCTCTTTCTTTACTAGAAATGAAGCTGAGAGAAACCAGTAGGTGAGTGGTGAAGGTCGGGGTGGTAGAGAGAGAGAGCTGCTTACCCTAGTATGTGGAACTGCCTACAGGCATCATGATCCTGGACTGTGGAACTGTCTACATTCTGTACCATGATCCTGGACTGTGGAACTGTCTACATTCTGTACCATGATCCTGGACTGTGGAACTGTCTACATGCACCATGATCCTGAACTGTGGAAC
>CABHPR010151028.1:31673-87121 GCA_902168415.1 Peromyscus melanophrys | reverse complement strand
GGAGGAGGAGGAAGAGGAGGAGGAGGAGGAGGAGGAGGAAGAGGAAGCGTGTCAAGTTTCATCCACACAGAGAGAGAGAACAAGAAGTTGGGCCAGGCTATAAACCCTCAAAGCCCACTCCCTTCCAAATAGAAACTTCTAAATAGGCTCTACCTCCTAAGGTTCCATAACCTTCCCAAACAATGCCTCCAACTGGGGACCAAGTGTTCAAATACATGAAGCTATGAGGAACATTCTCATACAAACCACCACACCTGGCTAGCTGCTCCCCAATAACCCATCTGGTTTACATATTGAAGAGTGCAGAGTACTTATGTCTACACCACTGTACCCACACATGCCTAGCCCTTTACCCCCAAGGGGACTATCTCTTGCTCCCTTTGAACAAACCTCCCACTGAAGAACCTATTTGGTGACTTTTCCTTAACATGGGTAAGTAGGCTGAAATAAAGCTGAATGAAAAGGCCCTCCTAAGTGTGGTGCAATGATGCCAAAGAAAATCAAATATGTGCTAAGAGCATGGGTTTCCTTGCAGCGCCTAGAGCAGCTGTCCAAATAGCCCTGCCTTTCCAGCCCATTACCCCACCATCGGGAGCCCATCATTAAGGCTCAGCTCACTGGGCTGCTAAGCTCTCTGGCTCTGAAGCCTTTGGAAAATGTTGGGCAAAATGTGTTATGCTGGAAGCTTCTGTGTGTCTGCCCTAAGATGCATGTGCTGCTGCTTTGACTGGTTTCTGTCCCCCACCCATACATATTCATTTGGCATTTTAGGAAAACAGGATCCATAGTTTGGGGACACAGAGAAGACGGAGCATAAGAGGTCAGAGGCATGGCCTGCACAGTCTCCTGTAGCACTATCAAACTAGCAAGGACAGAAGTGACATACCCATCCTCTGAGGGAGCTCATAGCCCTGGTCAGGCCTGCACCCCAAACTCACCCCCCACACAAGGTTATCTCCTATCACAGCTGCCTCAGTCGATCAGCACATCATTGTGCTATTCACATCCCAACATGAAAGTGAGAAACACCATTGCTGTCTCCTTTCTCTAGCATCGTGCAGCTTGGAATACACATCCAGCTTGGCAATAGCACAGATACTCAGGTCTTCTTGCCTGCACGGGAAAGGGGTGGGACTAAGTAGACGCTATGTTGGGAAATTTCCATGTGTAGAAGTGCAGAATCCAGCAAATGCAACCAAGTTGGATGTTTACTAGGAAAAAAAAATGAATGCACTTCCTGAAGGTTTTCATGTTTAGGAAAGAAACAGCCACCATCATGCTTTATACTCCAGAAGCTGCTTGTGTGTCCTGGCCTGGTGGTTATGAGCAATCAGACCACAAAGGCAGCTGCCAGAGCCAAGGAACTTAGGGGTTGATGTGTGGCTGCCCACAGAGCCGCCTCCTCTGTGGTCACTTCAGCTGCTTTGCCCAACAGGACTCCAGAGTTACTCACGGGTTCATTATGAAGCAATGGATCAATTGACAAAACACATCAGCTATGGCTCATGACTAATGATAAAATAAAGTTTTAGCATGGCAAAGGAAGGAAAAGCAAGTGCAAATGAGCTTGGGCTTGGCTGCCTAGAACCAACATCAGAGTCAGAATACAGCTCTCTCCATCTCTGGGACAATGTCCAGATTCCAAGCTCTTCACCCCTCCCTTTCCATCCTGGATTCTCAAAGCTTAGGACCTTTTCAAAATGACTCAAAGTCCTCAGTCACCGTTCACCCATTCAGACAGCGTCGGTGCTGGCTATGTGCTGAACTGTCACAGACACCATATTCCCAGCCTCCACCCCACCCCACCGAAGCTTAGACACATATATTCAGTCATAGACTTGAGTTTGCTATGAACTTCAAGGTGGGAAGTGAAATGACCAGCTTTTGTTCTAATGTACTTGTGTTTGTATTTATTCACTTGTGGTGGTTAATGGTCCATGTGTTTGCCATACCCCAGGCTCAATGTCAAGTGTCCTGTCCTCTTCTCCTGGATACGCTGATTGGACCTGAGGGTTTCTGACTCAAGTCTGGCCAGGAACACATGCTCTTGGAATCTGGATTTGGGAAGCAGCCCTTCTCTGACAGGGTTCAGTGTCCTAGAACTTTGTGGATTCACCCTCCCTTTCATGAACTACCTCTATTTGGTTTCCATCCCTAAGCATCCAAAAGTACCTGACAGCCAGCCTCTGGCAAGCTTTCCCTGAGACTGTGACATCTGACACCTGACTGTGTGGCTCACACACTGTAATTTAGCTTTGCATCCCCTCCATGAAGCAGGAAGTAACTGAGATAAGGCAGAGCCACACATTCCCACTACCATGTAACTCAGCTGATAGTGTACTTGCCTAGCATGAACAAGGCACCGCATCCAGTCCCCAGCACCTCAGAACCCGGGCCTGATGGGACACACTAGTAATCCCAGACCTTGGGGAGGAGAGGCCGGAGGATCAGAATTTCAAGGCCATCTTTGGCTACATAGTAGTTTAAGACTGTCTTGGAATACATAACTCCTGCTTCAAAACAAAAACAAACCCTCAAACAAGTCAGATACTAAGCCAGAATAATGCACAGTGACCTGTCAGGCTGATCTGGAGCTGAACCCGCCTAGACAGCAGATACTGCCTGTATCCCCATGCAGGCTGCACCTCCACCTGAAGCCCAGTCTCTGGCTCATGGGTTCTCAATGCCGCCACCTCCAGCCAACATCAGTGGTTCCTGTGCAGGCAGAGATGCTCAGCAGAGACAAGCCTGTGCAAGACACAAGCAGCCTAAGCAGAGACAGTGGCTTCTAACAGATGAAGGCTCTGCAGATGCCTGGCCCCAGACCTGGCAGCCAACAGGAAGCCACATTCATTTTTTGTCTGAGACACTGTGAGTCTTTTCAAAGCACTCTCCCTCTTGCCGATTGGCTGAGTTCTCCAAGTGTGTCATCATCGGTGGCCCTAAGGGCAGGGCCACCAGCTGACTCAGCAGCTCAGGGAAGCCATGGGGTCCTGATATGTTCTCTGCAGTGTGTCTTATAGTTACAGGAGCTCCAGCAAACCCACAAGGGGAGGAAAACTGAGCCTAAAGGCAGAAACATCTGGCAGACCTACAAGGTCAACAACGGCAATTCTACAAGAAGGGACATAGGGGAGGCCTTGGCTGCCGGCCGAGCACTGGCAAGCTGCAGTGTGTGGATAGTCTCCACCCATCCCCAGTACTCCAGGAAGCAAATCTGACACCTTGGTGCCACAGAGGCTCTGGGTTAACAGGGTGCTCCGGACAGTCATAGTGTCTACTCCTCTTTCTCCCAAATGTTCCAATTTGGTCAGCTCTGTCACCATTTCTATTAAGCACTGTTAAGGCTCTCAAGAGAGAAGGATTCTACCTATGACGAACCAGGGGCTCCGCTGTTCTGCACCGTGGAGTCACACCTACCAGAGACACTGGAGATCCTGCCGGCAAAGATCAGCGACACCACATTCTTGAGAGGCAGGAACACAATGTGTTCAGACACAAAGGCTCAGAAAGCATTTTTCTGCATCAAACTAGACAGTCAAGCAAGAAACAGATGGACAGAGAACCACAGGACCTTTAGTTCATGTACAGAGGGTCACTTGAGACCTAGCTGCCAATTCCACAAATGTATAGGAGGTGTGAAACCTGGGAGATGATGTCTATACTCTTAACAAACAAAAAAGAAGTGAGATGTAAGGTGAGCCTTGCTTCCTCCTCAGCCCTGTGGGAACTCAGGAAATGTGTTAGGAAACTGGATGAGTGAAGAGGAGCTCAGTGTCCATTGACATTGTGGAGTAACATGTGCATGCTCTCCTGCCTTCTGCTCAGACAATCCACCCCTCCAAGCAGGCAAGAGCTGTGATGGACAGCTCCAAGAGGGTTGACGAACAGGGCTTTGGCTGAGGGCCCTTCACCTAGACCAACCACCTGCACCCTCTGATGAGCTGCTGCTTGCAAAGAAAACGCCATAAAGTTCTATTACTCACTTACGGTTACACAGCTTGGAAGCCCCACAGTAAGAATTGAGGACCAGGTCACGGCAAGGCCAAACCCTGGCTCTTTGTTCCATCAAACTAAACCCACACTGACTTAGTTTAATGGTCATACCTAGGATGAAACTCAGAGGAGGCACAGTGGGGAATAGTGAACAAAATTGTCAGCCAATGATTATGGGAGATTCAACAGTCCAAAGTTCTACTTACCCTCAATCAGTGTTCACCTAAGAATAATTGAATAAATGAATGGCACCCTTTGTCATAAGATTTTGCCTAAACTAGGTCAGTTAGAATTCCCAATCCACCAGCTCATCTCCCACTGCCTTCTATCACATCCACAAGCTCCCAAGAGCTGACAGTGCTTCCCTCCTAGGGACCCAGTCAGAGCTCTCTGCAAATCAGACGCCAAAAATAACTCGTTTCAATCCTCTTAAAAAACTGTTATAGATGCAAAGAATTGCCATAATTAAAGCTTTAAAATTAACCAAAAATAAATTAAATAGTTCCCATCACTCATATTATTTTTCCAGGCTGATATGAAGATAATGTTTACTAACTAGCAGTCATAATGAAAATTAATCTTTTAAGTTCTTAATGGATTCACTGATACAGTTTAGCCCACAATTATCCTCTAGCAGCTAACAGTTAAATTCTGTTCTTACTTAAGTTGACTTTGAAATGTCTAAATGGTACTGAGAAGGACCTTGTATTTTAGAACCATGAAGGGATAACAACTCCAGCAATGTCACCCGGTGATGAGATGCTACCTACCACCTAGAAGATCTTTCCAGATGCTGAGTCATCAGCCTGAGACACCAGATTGTGACTTCTTTCCCATCCTCCTATTCATCCTGCCCCATCCTTGGGTGAGTCCTTTATAACCATCAAATATCACCAGCACTTTGGGTGTGACATGTGGTCTGTCTTAGTTAGGATTTCTATTGCTGTGAGGAGACACCATGCCCCTAGCAGCTCTTATAAAGGAAAACATTTCGCTGTGGTGGCTTACAGTTTCAGAGGTTTAGTCCATTATCGTCATAACAAGAAGCATGGCAGCATGCAGGCAGACATGGTGCTGGAGCTGAGAGTCCTTACATCCTGATCCAAAGGCAACAGGAAGTGAACTCTCCCACTGGACGTGGTGTGAGCGTATATGAAACCTCAAAGCCCACCTCCACAGTGACACACTTCCTCCTACAAGACCACACCTACTTCAACAAAGCTACACCATCTAATACTGCTACTCCCTTTAAGGGCCATTTTCTTTCAAACCACCACATGACCCTTGAAGTTACTATCCATTTCTTTCACAGGTTCATCTGCAATCTTACCCTTACATTAAAAAACAAACAAACAAACAAATAAAAAACAACTCTCATAACCTCCCGATGTTAAAGTGAGATTGTGTTCAAGGGAAAACTCAAAGTCACTACATGAAAGAGCCTCTGAACTGGGCTTGCAACTAGATCATCTCCTATCAATACGCCAATGCTTGAAGAAGCCCCGCCCCTAGTTAGACAACTGCACAATGGGATCGCATCCCCTACCACTTGGTAGGTGAACAAAGCCCTGGTACTCCCACATGAAGGCTGCAGCTCCATTTTGGCCTTGCCTCAGTCAGCTCAGCAAGATCTCCATGGAGTCTGCAAGCTCCTCTCTAAGCTATGTCCCAGGAATGGCTGAGTCTCCAAAGCTGGTTCGGAGCTCACATTCAACACCAGGCTGCCCCAAACTATCACTTTGTTCTCCAGGGACACAAGCCCTGTCCCGGCCCCGCTGTGCCTGAGGACTACAACTGTCATTGATATGGGAGATGGTGAACAGTGACTGACAGACTCACCATGGGAGGATAATGTGACTTCAGCAAGGGGCCATCTGAAGAAAATAAATACGCATTTTAAATTTGTGATTTTCCTTAAAATATTCAACCAGCCGCTAACCCCGAATATTCTAACAACCCTGGGTATACCGAAACAATTGTGTCGTTCCCTTTTATTGATGAAGCATGCTGACAGTGGCCAGTTTTATGCATGAAAGATGAAAGGGTCCAGCAGGGCGACAGGCATGCCCATGTGCTGTCACGTGCCTCGGCACCTGCACCTCTGCCAACGCGGAGATCATCACCACTGTTGATTAAGGGATTTAGGGATTATGCTCAGCTTTTGGTGACATGTAGTTTCAGCAGTGTGCTTGGATCAGACCTCAGGATCTGTATCTCTGACACCGGGACTCCACAATGTTTCATTTACTAGTCGGCATTGCCGGCTTGTCACACTCTGGCATGCACCAGGCAGAGGAACCTATGAGACTAGCCCCAGCAGAAACCTCAGCACGAACCCAGTGTAGCAGCTCGCATTTGTAATCCCAGTGCTTGCAAAGCTAAGGCAGAATTGCTCCTAGTTAGAAGCTCGTCTGGGCTACATGAGGTCCAGGCTAGCCTGAGCTACAGGGTGAGATTCTTTCCAAAACAGGGGAAAGGCCCACCTCTGGCTGCATGTGTATTGCAGGAGGAAGAATGGGCTCCTGAAACCCCTTCTTGAAGTGGAGAAAGGAGAAGGAAGCTCATACCTAGGTATGTGCAGATTCTCCCACCTGCTTCTTTGGCCCTTGAGATTTGGCTGTATGTCCTTTTCATTATAATAAGTGTCAGCCTTGGGCAGTCACATGTGTTGAAGCTCCCTTGCCCCCCACCCCCCACCTACCATGAGCCTGACAGCAGACAAGTAAGTAATCTAGTAGAGCTGGTATTCTGAATTCTTGGTCTTGGTATGTGGTTCATGAGTTGCCCCACCAGGTGTTGGCCTTAAAGCCCCATGCTCTGGGGATGCTCTGTGCAAACTAATGGCACCTTCAATAGGAAAGATTTGCTCTGCTTTCTTGGCAGAGCCAGTCTTCCAAAGGCTGCCACTCCAAAGAAGACCCTGTCTCTCCCAGAGCTGGTGGGTCCTCATTCCACACTCAGAAGACAGACTGATCCCTCCTGGGGACCAAGGACCTCCTCTGAGCAGATAATGCCAGTGTTTCTTCCTTTGAGAAAGTGGGAGAGACAAGAAAAACAAATGGGGCCCCAGAGCCGCAGGGAGCTGCAGGAAAGGGCATCGTGGACTGCATGTTTGTGACCCAAAGCTCTTACACCGGGTCCTCCAGACCCCAGGTGATACTGTCAGGGGGACTTCTTCTTCAGGAGGTAAGTCCTCACAAATGGAATCAGTGCCCTGACTCAAGGAATTCCAGAGGCCTGCCTCATCCTTTCCCTCACAAGACAACACAAGGAGGAGGCAGCTGTGTGCACCTGGAAAACAGCCACACCAGCACCACACGGGTGCTACCCTTGTCTCAGATCTCCAGCCAAATTCTGTCACTTAGAAACTGCCCAGTCTGGTGTTTCATTTTAGCAGCTAAAGGAACTGAGACAAGGGACCTGGTACTTTAGGGACAGAACAAGGCTAGATAAACCAGAAGGAACAAGGAGCCACAAAGACTCAGGAGCACTCAGGCAGTAACCGCAAAGCAGAAGTGAGGGCCACTTGTACTGGCTGGGGACATGATGGCAGGAAGGAAGACTCACTGATGACATTCATGACTGATTCCTGTCACCGAACACCTTTGCTTAGAGTTTTATTGTATTACTCTCAATCAATTCCTGACTCCCTTCAAGACTCAGAACCCCCAGGCTAACCCAGCCCAAAGTCAGCATAGGCAGCTATAAGCCAAGCAAAGAGGACTATGACGGTAAATCACACGGGCCCCACAGCACTGAACAGTGGGCACTCCCCACTGTGGTCCAGGGCCACGACGCTTAGCTAAATGTCACCTCAAAACAGTAGCTACAGGCAGAAATCAGGACTCCCAGGTCCCCACAGGGTATCAGCAACCAATTTTCACTCCACATTGACAGTACATAATCCTATTGGCACCCAGACCCCCTATGGAAGCACACTACAGAAAATAAGTTAATGGAAGTATGATGAAAGTGTGAATAAACTTCTGAAAAAAAAAATTTTTTTTTTGGTTTTTTGAGACAGGGTTTCTCCATGTAGTTTTGGTGCCTGTCCTGGATCTCCCTCTGTAGACCAGGCTGGCCTTGAACTCACTGAGATCTACCTGGCTCTGCTTCCCAAGTGCTGGGATTAAAGGCATGCGCCACCACTGCCCGGACCAAAAATAATTCTTAGAAAACCCATTTATGGGGGAAACTGCTGTCCCCACCAACCCCACAGTGAGGGTACTGGCTGGAGAATCAGTTCCCATTCAGTGAATAGGAGGCTCCATTGCCAGGTTCCAGCTGAACCTGACATTGAGTTTCTCTTTATGAATGAACTCCAAAAGGTGCTAGAGCCGAAGCAAACCTGCAAAGGAACGCCTCCAACATTAACGTCACCATAGGAGTTTCAAATCAAACCAAAGGAGATGGCTTCCTGCCAAGGATCTCTGTATTCTTTTGTGTATGTAAAAAGAAGAGAAGAGAAACTATGGACGATCCTTTAGCAGGGTGCATTCCAGGGGCCAAGCCACTGGCTGAGGAGGACACAATGGCTGGTGGGCTCTGGACAGTCTGAGGAGAGGAGGTGTGTTCTGTGGGAGCTAATTCTTTAGAGCTTACAAGTGTTTCTGCCCAGTGGATGAGAGGAGCCTGAAGAGAGACAGATGGTCTTCTCAGAGGCTGTGAGGCCTTGTATGGAGACCCTGTCTATAACAGCGGGTTGAGCCCCTGCTAACAGGCAGCAGCCTTCAGGTGGGGTATGTATGGGTTGGATTCCTCACGTTCCACAATTCTTCCCTGCCCTTCCTTGTTCATTAGTGCTTGTTAGCAGGGATAGAAGAAAGGAACTGGGGGGGGGGGAGCATACAAAACTGGCCAAGCAGATTGCTAGCCATCCCTTCCAGGAAAACAGGGTGGAAGAATTTCTAATGCATGGCTGTAAGGAGGCTGAGGCGGACAGCAATTCCTTTCTCCCCATAGAATCAAGGCTTAATCATATTTTCCTGAGTCATGAAGGAACAAATGGCTAGAACAATAATGATAGAGAAATAATGACTGTTCCCCTACTAAGTGTTCATTTTAATATTGCATGATAATTAGTCTATGTTTATATATTTCAGATTCCAAAGATTGGTGATTTATGAGTCCAATGGGTCCAGAGGCAGTGGTTGGGGTGTAATGAATGAGAACGACGTGTTTACTGGTGCCAAGTGCCAGTGTGCTTTAGAACGGCTACACAGCCTCCAGAATTAAGGAAAGAAGGGGCCAGGCAAGCCTCAACTGCATGGGGCTCCTAGATCATTTCAGGAGAAATTACATTTGAGCCTGAAAAAATAGGAATACATATTAAATATTCTCAAAATAATCAAGGTATTATTCCCACTATGCTGTATAATAAATGTACAAAGATTCTACTCAGAAAGTATGAGAATATAATGTGTTTACAATTACAGATTTGAGTGTACTCTAGATCTGGCACTTCCTTCCTGTGTCAGGCTGAGTTTGGGCCAGTTGACCTGAGTCCCTCCCCATATCTGGAGAGAAACTAGTCTGCAGAGAGTTTGGTGGGTCTTCTGAGACAGAGTATTCGAGAACAGAATGACCAATTAACAATAAATGGAGATGGTATCTCGTCTCTAAACAGAGAATCAGCCTTGGTGCTCCAGGCCTTGTACTAGAGCCAAGATTTCTCCTTAGAGTGAGGGCGTCTTTCCTTCTCCTTCTGCACCAGCCACTCACAAGCTGTTCCTCTCTCAAGACAGCCTAGCTTACCTAAAAGACATCTTTTCTCAAATGAAAAACTTGCTGACTAGAACCATCCTGTGCATCACGCATCTCTAGCCTCGGCCCCCTTTTACCCACATAAGTACCCAAAGCCCTGACTCTGTCTGTCTTGAGCAACCTGGCTCCGGGACCAGAGATGCTGAGACTCACCTGCATGTTCATCAGCTCTTCCTTGCTAGTGTTGGTTGGCTCTTCAGGAAGTCTAGTACCCGGTAGGGGTGATGGTTTCACTCCCAGGGGCCAGGGCTTCCAGTGAGGCTTCCCAGGAAGGCAGAGATAAATGCATGCTCTGTGTACCAGTTACCCATGATTGAGTCTATTTATCTACTGTTGTATTCACTATGTGTGCACACATGTGTGTGAATGTTAAGTATAACACAGAGCAGGGCAAGAAATGGCTATTGAGAGGGCTAAAGGTAGCCCAAGATAATTGTATTTAGGCTCTGGACCTGCAACATCCCATCTTCTCCAAAGTCATCAAACCTTTCATCAGCATTAGCAGACACAGCTTCTTTCCAGGAATTCTCACTCACAGCACTCACTTCTGCCCCCTCTTGATGATGTGAAGCTTCAATGTGGCTCAAGTATATGCCACTTTGTCCAAGCCTGGGGATCTTTTCTCTTTCCTTTGGGCCTCCTCTCCTGCTTGTACAAAAACGAGCATATCTGAACACTTTAGAGACAGGAGCAAAATTGAATGAAGAACCTGGACACCCTCCTTAACTACACAACCTTCAAAGCAAGAACATCCTATTAATCACCGTGTTTGCTGCCTCTGTAAACACTCCTTGTTAACACTTCTTTCAAAGGTCATGCTGAGCTCAGGACCCTTTGCAGACTCAGCTGGCTTCTGTATACTGTAAACGCCATTTTGACATTGCAGCCAACAACACCCCTACCCGCTGACGCTTTACGCCATCCATTCTGTGCCTGCCATTCAAGAAAGAATTTTCCCTTTCTAGCAATCAGACTATGTCCCAAGTTGCCCTCATCTTTCCCTACTGCACAGCTGGAAATAAAGTCAGATGTCTCCAGTGAATCCAGCTGCAACTATCAAAATGCAACCCTAGACGTCAGAAGCTTAGGCAGGACTCATGTGGGCATGGGGCTGAAAAAACAGGCCTCAGGTGCTATTCCAACCTGGCACTGAAGCGCATCTGTCCTTTGAAGGGCTCCAGATCATCTGGGTTTTCTCAAATTTTACCTATCATAGGTCCTTTATTTGGTATGGTGGGGAGATGCCACCAATCTTGCCACACGGACTGTATGAAGGAAATAAGCAGGTGACATCTTGGGACAGGGGACTTGTTGGATAGGTGTAGGTTGTCTCGCAGGCTGCAGGCTTGGATAAGCATTCGTGCCATTCACCTGTCACCTGTGGCCATGACCTCATTCATTTAAGCCCATTCAGTAAACACATACCAAGGTCCACACATTGCCAGGCTAGGCAGCAGGCTTATCCAGGCCACTATTCCACAGAGACCAGGGCCTGACAGAAGAGAATGGATGCCTTCAGGCTCTGTTTCTCCAACACCTCTCAAGCTGTTTCCCGCTTGGCTCCTCATCCCTGCTCACACTTCTGCTTTTATGAAGGAGACATTTAATGAGTCATTTAATGCAGCCTAATTCTCTTCATTTAGGTCGCAGTCTCCTTGGGGAGGCTGCTTCATGCTTGGAAACAGCTGGAGGGGCCTTGGTGCTCTCCCCAGAGAACCAGCTCTTCCCAGCAGTCACTCAGCTGCTGCTTTCCTCAGTTCTGTGAGAGGTAGAGAGCTGGGAGCCGTTTCACTGGGTTCAGCAGCATGTGAAAAGCTGGCTCGTGGTTCACATCTCCTAGAGATGCTGTGACAGACACCAGGCCCCAAAGCAGTTGCCAGGAGCCCCAGCAGCCACTGCCCCTCTGTGGATTCTGACTATTAACTTCTTCCAGGAGAAATGCCAGCCCACGTTTCCCTTTGCTGTTTCAGACTGTGATGTATCGGCCTAATGAGAAGCCACCTGTGAGATTGCCAAAGAAGCTCTTGCTCCTCTTTTTAAACCAGAACTTCCTATGGATAGCACCAATCAAAACATAGAAGTCCTTGGCATAGGGGCAAATCACAACAGATTTGGAGGGCCAGTGAAGACAGTTTGATGTCCCTGAGACTCCCTGAATGTCCAGAGAAGGCCAAACTTGAGACCATCTGTCTTAGGCCCCAGGCTTAAGGATTCTTCGGGGCCATGACGGTACACACATTTGCATATACATTTACATACAACATTCAAACCTAGGAAGAGTGTCAATGAACACATTATCTGCCTATGAGCTTTCCCTGTGAGAATGGCCACACATTCCCTCCAGGAGCTGGGCTGAACACCCGCTGCAGGTAAGTCTCTTTTGCTACACTTTTTACCTAAAAACATTTTACAACTATTATTGGATTATTAATACTTTCCATTGACATGTGAATCTAAATATTCAAACAAACCAAAGTTTCCATTCCCATACTCAGTCTCTGTAACAAACAAACTCAGGACAGGCTTCACCTCAAAGCTCTTCCCCAATAAGCAGGCATCTCCACTGTATCCCAGAAGCCGATGTCTCAAAAGCAGGACTTCATTCAAAAAGAGAGCAGTTTTCAATTCCAATCTCACAAGTTTTCAATTCCAATCTTACATTTTGTAACGAGCTAGTCATGTTTCCCAGCAATAGGTAAACAGTCTATTCCCTTCAAGTCTTCTGTTTGTCCCAAGGGACAGTTTCCCCAGGGATGCAGATGACAGAAACCTGACAAATGGCCAAATCAAGAAATCAAGAGCACTTTGGGAAGTGGGAGGTGATTTCCTGCATGTGGGTCAGCCCAGCAGCAGGGCTCAGTGGCCCTCAGGCAGAATGCTCCACTGTCGTTAATGTGACTTGACAGGGCAATTTTCTTTCAGGACATGGAAGAGTCTGGACTCCCCAGCATTCGAAGTGCACTGGAAAATTAGGGGTAAACAAGGCAAAGCAGAGACACATTTGCAGAGGGAAGAGAGCATTTGTGGCGAAATAACTTAAGAGACAGCGCCACGAGGTATAGGCCTGCTGAGGCCTGGGATGACCACTCCCACCATTTCTTAGTCTACAGTTTCCTCCAAGTTGGGAGTCAAGTGTAAATCTGCACAGGACCCCAGCACTCAGGAGGCAGAGCCAGGCAGATCTCTGTGAGTTCAAGGCCAGCCTGGTCTACAGTGCAAGATCCAGGGCAGGCACCAAAAGTACACAGAGAAACCCTGTCTCAAAAATTAAAAAAAAAAATCTGCACAGGACAACTGCCAAGGGGTTCTGAGTGTCCACAGGTATCTCTCCAGAGCTGCCTCGGTTGCTACTTTGGACTTCACTTTATTGTTTCAAAGATGGGCAGTAGCCAGGGCAGAAATGAAAACGCAAACTGGCCCTTCTGCCACTCACAGTGAAGACTAGTTATCTAATCAAGACAGTGTTCATATGAACATCTGCCAGGCAACTACTTTAGCCAGGTACTGGGGTGACCAAGACGAAGAGATGGGAACCCTTGCTGCACAGTGTTTCTGTTCTAAGACACAGAGCAGTGTGGAACTGAGGTGGAAGTGCTGAGATGATGGTCCTGTAACACCAGGAGGGGGGGCCGAGAAAGAGCAGGATTGGGAGCAGCCTGACAGCTTCTCATCTGTTGTGAGAATGGTCCCCATGGCTCACGTACTTGAACACTAGTTAGTGGCACTGTCCAGGAAGACTGTGGAATCCTCAGGAAGTGGGGCTGGAAAAACTACATCCCTGGGGAATGGGCTTTGTGGGTTGATAGCCTCACCCCACTTCCTGCTTGTGTTTCATCACAGCAACAGAAAACTAACTAACACGTCATCCAAAGTGAGTTAGAGGACAAGAAGATGCCACAGGTCCACGGGAGGGCACAGGATTCTGAAGCAGGAAACTGCCTAGATGAGGAAAGGAGTTGCATTGGATAGAAACAGTAGGCATGAGCCTCTGCTCTAGTCTTAGAGGATCAAGGTCAAGGATAGGGGAGAAAACAACAAGAAAAAAATCAGCTGAAAGAACAGCGCTCGGCACTGAGTGGTGGAGAGAGGCGTTAGTGAGGCTCTGGAGATGCCAAGGATGGGTCTTACAGGAAGATGTTACACAAGACAGGAAGTCAAAAAGAACATCTATGTGAGATGCATGAAGGTCAAGATCATGTCCAGAACTTGCTTGGGCTACAGCTGGTTCAGATGTGCCTCACTGAGGTCAGTGGGGAAGGGTAGTGAGGTAGAAGTTGACTCTGGAAGAGCCCTTCTGTAGACCATCAATATCCATGAAGGGCCAAGTAGGCTTGAACATGCACAGACATTTCATATGAACATTCTAGAGCACAATGACAACTAATTTGCATTATCAACTTGACTGGATTTAGAATCACCCGGGACACGTACCTCCGGCATGTCTGTGAGGCCATTTTCAGACAGGTTCAGCTGAGAAGGGAAGACCACCCGAAATGTGAGCAGCAGCATCTCACGGGCTGTGTCTGGACTAAATAAAAAGGAGAACACTGTAGGAAATGGAGGAAGGCCTGAGTGAGCAAAAGCCTGAGTGAATGCATGCTGTTAACACAGGCATGGCCATGCCAAGGACCCTAGAGCCTCAGACCCATGGAGAAATGGCAAAGCCTTCCCTGGCTGAGGCTCAGGGGGAAATGGCGCAGTCTTCCTTGGGAGTCAGAGTATGGATATGGATAGTGTGTGCAGATGTTCGCCATATCTTTCTATCCCTGGATATTTACAGCTGGAAGACTATTCCCCTATAGAGATGCCTCCTACAAAGATTAACCAAACCTGTCTCCTTGATCTAGCTGCATAGCATCGCCCCTGCCTCCTTGTTTATCTGTAATAACTGAGCCTACTCACTGAGCGGCATGCAATAGCCCCGCCTCTCTGTTCAAATCTATACAAGAAACATGCTATGCTTCCAGGGTGCCGTGCTTTCTCCATCTAAGAGCCCAGAGTATCCAAGCCTAGCTTTCTGTTTGTGTGTCCATCTGTCCATCTTTCCTTTATTCCCTTGCTGCCCCAGTCAGGTTTATCCCTGGAACAATACTACACATTACAGAAAACCACTTGAGTACCAGCATTTATCTCTCTGCTTCCTGACTTCAGGTGTAATGTGACCAGCCACCTCACACTCCTGCCCCCAAAGCTAGAGCTTCTCAGTGATTAATGGTAGCCGACACTCTCAAACATTTAGGGTGCAGTCAAATAAACAATCTCTTCCTGAATCTGCTTTGGTAAGGTCTTTTGTCACAGTAATGAGAAAAATAATCTGGATACTTTGGGGCTTATGAGAGCAGAAAGTAGCAGCACCAGGAACCCATGTGCAAGTCATATGATTGCCTCCCTCTCCACCCCCCACCCCCCTCCCACCCCCACCACCCCTTTCACTCAGCATCTGCACTGAGTGAGGAACTCAGGATAAGGTCACTCTCCTTGGGAAGGAAACTTCTGTAGATCTCCGTTCTGCCGGTGACCCAAGGACACTTCAGCAAAGCCTCCAGGCTGGAGGACTTGTAGTCCAATGAGGGACAAAGGCCACACAGTCATGTTGACAACAGATATGGGTTGTCCATAGTTTAGAGTATGTTGAAAAATTGGGAGGAAAGACAGCAGGAGTTTTTGTGAAGAAGTGGAGGAGGAGTCTTCAAGGAAACAGTGTGCTGCAATTGAATCCAACCAACTGATAGCAAGAGAGTATTTGAAATTCTGCATGATGAATAATTATACTACATACAAATAGTCTTTTCAAAAGATTGTTTTATCTTTAATTATGTGTATGAGTGTGTGTCTGTGTGTGAGTGTGTGCATGTGAGTGTAAGTGTGTTGTAGAATATTATTTTAAGATGTGTTACATTTGTTTATGCTGTGGAACATTTGTTTAATGATGCAAAGATGGGTTGCATTCTTTTATGTTGCATTTGTTTAACTCTGTGAAGCTGTGTTACTTTGCCTGTCTGAAACACCTGATTGGTCTAAAAAGAGCTGAACAGCCAATAGGAAGTCAGAAGAAGGGATAGGCAGGGCTGGCAAGCAGGGAGAATAAATAGGAGGAGAAATCTGGGAGGAGAAGATGGAGGAGCGAAAAAAGGAGAGGGAGAGGAGGACACCACAGGTCAGCTACCCAGCTACACAGCCAGCCACAGAGTAAGAAGTAAAGAAGGGTATATAGAATAGGGAAAGATAAAAGTCCAGAGGCAAAAGGTAGATGGCAAAATTTAAGTTAAGAAAAGCTGGCTACAAACAAGCCAAGCTAAGGCTGGGCATTCATAAAAAAGAATAAGCCTTCATGTAATTTGTTTGGGAGCTGGGTGGTGGGTCCCCCAAAGAGTAATAGAGCTAAAAGAGTAAAAGACTAAAAACAACAACACAGGTATCTCCTAGAGCTGGAGTTACAGGCAATTGTAAGCCACCCAATGTGAGTGTTAGGAACTGAATATAGGTCTCTGCAAGAACAATACATGCTCTTAACCATTGAACCATCTCTTCAACCTAGAAAATGGTCTCAAAGCAATTAAACAGCAATCAAACTGCATGAAAAACCTTACCAAAGCACATGCAGTCTGTGAGAACCCCAGTTTAAAATAAAGGTGCTTATGCACATATGCTGAGAAGCCAAACTGCGGAAACAGTGAAAAAAAGCAGTCCAAAGAAGGAAGCTGGAGTGGCTAATGGAGGCAGAACTAGAATTTGGAAAAAGAACACCACCAGGGATGGAGAGGGATGCAGTGTGGGCAGAGGGCCAGCTCTCCCAGAAGACAGCAGTCCTGAATGTTTACACATCTATCACAGAGCGTCAATACACAAAGCAAAGAAGGGACTGAAAGGCAAAATCAGAAAAACCCCAAAGAACATGGTGGTGATGTCAGCAGTCCTCTGAGTAGTGGAAGACATGAATAGTCACATACAGTGTCTCACACCTGTGGTCTCAATACTTGGGAATATTTGAGGTAGTAGGACTACCTGGATTTTGAGGCCAGCCTGGGCTACATAGACATTCCATGGCAGCCTAAGCTACAGCGTGATACCTTGTTTCAAACAAGCAAAAAACACAAGCAGACCCCACATCATTGAGGGCACAGACTCTCTAAACCCCACCACCAACCAACTTGATCTTATTGGCCTTTAAAAGACATTCCTTCCAAAGGCAATTGAGTACAACTCTTTCAAGATTAAAAATAAATACTCATGAAAACAGGCCACGTTCAGCCTGTAAATGTCCACTCATACAAGAAAATTAAAACCATGCACAGTGTATTCTCTGACCAAAATAGAATTAAAGTATAAGTCAGTAACAGAAATATATCCGAAAAATGTCCACATGCCAAATTAAACAACACACTTTAAGTAACCCATGAGTCAAAGGGGAAATCACAAGGGTAATCACAAACAATTTTTAATCGAATAAAAACAAAAACACAACCTATTGATATGGAATGCAGCTAAGGCAATGTTCACAGGAAGTTTTTAACAGTGAGTTCTTAGATTGAAACAGAAGGGAATCTTAAACCAATGATCTCACCTTCAGTCCTAGTAAAATAGGAGAAAATGCAAGCAAGAAGTGCATAACTGTTTCCTCCCAAAGCAAACATTCCCTCTTGGAGAAAGACCAGGATGTTGAGAACTCATAAAGCTCACAGGAAATTACTAGGCTCACAAGCCCCTCTTGGAGGTTATATAGGCAATAAAAACACTGGGAAGAAGAGACTCTTTGGTGGAGATGCCTGCAAATTGAGCAGGGAGCCCTGGAATGCAGCTTTGGTGAGCCATCACCCATGAGGGAGTAGGGTTTCTGGTGATGTAGTTCCCTGAGTCACCCCTTGTAAGTAACCCCAATAAATGCACTAGTTCACAAAGTTATACTTGGTGGGATCCTCTCTTTAGTCAATCGGAGGCTTAGGAAAAGTCATACAACAGGAAGGAAGAAAGAAAGGAGGGAGGGAAGGGAGGGAGGGAAGGGAGAGAGGGAGGGAGGGAGGGAGGGAGAGAGGGAGGGAGGAAGGAAGGAAGGAAGGAAGGAAGGAAGGAAGGAAGGAAGGAAGGAAGGAAGGAAGGAAGGAAGGAAGGGTGGAAGGGTTCTGGTGGAAGCCCCACCTCTCTGCCCAGACTCCGCCCCTCAGAAAGTTCCGCCAAACATGGTTCCTCCCCCAGAGATGCTCAAGACCACCCCCACAGGGTATTTAAACTGCACCTCAGAAAACAGACATGTGGGGTTTTTTTTTCAGTCTCTCGTCCCTGTCTCCTCTCTGGGGGGCCAGAGAATCACCCAGGAATGCTTTACCCAATAAATCGGGGCTTTTTCTAATTTGATCTGATTTGGTCTGATTTGGATTGCTGCATCGGTGTAGAGGCTTATGGGTGCAAAACTTTTCAGGAAGGCAGGCAGGCAGGCAGGCAAAAACAGAAAAGCAATGGAGACAGTCTGCTTCTGCTGTCACTCCTCTCTTGCAACCTCCAAACACAAGTCCTTCTACAACACAGTGACCCCTGTCTGAGCCTGCAGGTCTTACTGGCCCCTTAAACCTCCTGTCTAACCTTCAGCACACTGCACCTGCTGCCCAGCCCTCCCCAGACAACCCAGTCCTGAATGTGTCGTTTTCACCCCCATGATCCCCACATCAAACAGCACCAAATCCAAGCCAGGGTCCCTCTGACAGCTCCCCAATCCTCCCACCTCTGGATCACGAGTCCTGCTTCGGCACTAAGCCAACACCAGCTCTTCCAGTACTCTTAATAGCCCCCAACTCACATCTATGCAGCTGCCAACTCACGTTGCAGCCCTCAAACTAAAAATCTGACCAAGAACGTACAGGTTTGGGACAAGGTCAGGGTGGAGAAGCTGAATGGCAGAGCAGCACTCACAACACCTACCCTGCACTTCCAAATGCTGGTTCCTGCATTTTGGAGAGCCAAGTCTGAAAACAACAATGCCCCTATTTTTTCCTCAAATCCAACACACAGTAGCCTCATTGCAGCAGTTCCTAGTAAGGAAACTAGAAAGTGGCTGGCAGTGGTTTGTGTATGCAAAGACCACTAGGCCAGGAAAAAGTGATGCACAGATGCATCACACACTGAAATACTGACCCTACCCCTCAGGCACTGTTAGTGAGGTAGAGCTAAGATCAGGGATAAGGGAGATGCCTGGCCATGTCTCCAGAAGTGAGATGCATGGAGAGCGATGTGAGTTGTTTTTATTTAAACAGCAGTTCAGTTTGGGAAGGTTTCTGCTGTTGTTGTTTTGACTCACTTAAGCTGGGTGTCTCAGTTGTTCTTGCTGCTGAAATAAAACACTGACCAAAGCCACTTAATGGAGAAAGGGTCCATTTAGCTCCTGATGGGGAAGTCACAGCAGCAGGTGCTTGGAGGAGTTGACTCTTAGCACTGATCTTCACACTGGGTACTCAACTGAGTGATCCAGGGATTTTGCTTGTCTGCTGGCCTGTTTAGGTTTATTTATTTTGACGGTGAAGATACAGGTAAAGTGGTTTGGGGAGGGGGGGTGGTAAGTGGTGCTGGAGGGCTGGGCTGGCAGGGCACACAGAAGCCTGTGTCCATGGTTCCTATGTGTACTTGCCAACAGAAGGCAAGTGTGGGAAGAGTCCTAAGTGGGTGTGTATTAACATGAGCATGGCCATGTCAAGCATGCCAATAACTCAAACCTATGGGAACAGCAAGCCCGTCCCCTGGTTAGGCTGGGGTAATGGCAAGGCTTTCCCCTGGTGGGAATGTGGATGTTAACAGTATCGCAGAACATACCAACCACAGCTTCCTTCCCTCCAGCAACTGCAGCCTGAGACTGTTCCCCTATAGCAGTGGTTCTCAACCTTCCTAATGCTGCAACCCTTCAATACAGTTTCTTATATTGTGGTGACCCCAACCATAAAATCATTTTCATGACTACTTCATAACTATAATTTTGCTACTGTTATGAATCATAATGTAAATATCAGATATGCAGGATACCTGCTATGTGAACCCTGTGAAAGGGTCACAGAACCCACAGGTTGAGAACCGCTGCCCTACAGAGACCTCCTCCTGAGATTAGCTAGCCTGCCTAGTATTATATACAGTTAGTTCAGCTGTATATACTAAGCTTGCCTCCTCTTTCAGCACTGTATACTAAATTTGCTGAGTTTCTGGAATGCTGGCATATCTTCTTAGAGAACATCACCCACCCCATCCTATCTTTTTTTTTTTTTTCGAGACAGGGTTTCTCTGTGTAGCTTTGCGCCTTTCCTGGGACTCACTTGGTAGCCCAGGCTGGCCTCGAACTCACAGAGATCCGCCTGGCTCTGCCTCCCGAGTGCTGGGATTAAAGGTGTGCGCCACCACCGCCCGGCATCCTATCTTTTTTAGTACTTGTGTCTCCATTCCCCTCACCCCAGTCAGGTCAGTTCCAAAACAGTGCAAGTCACAGCACAGGTACAAATCTGGAGACACCTCTGATGGGTCACAGCACAGGTGCAGATCCGGAGACACCTCTGACGGGTCACAGCACAGGTACAGATCCAGAGACACCTCTGACAGGTCACAGGTACAGATCCGGAGACACCTCTGACGGGTCACAGCACAGGTGCAGATCAAGAGACACCTCTAACAGGTCACAGCACAGGTACAGATCCAGAGACACATCTGATGGGTCACAGCACAGGTACAGATCCGGAGACACCTCTGGCATGTGTCACGGTGACTTCAAATGGCCCAAGAAAGGAAACGCATGTCTAACCTACCAAAATCCAAGAGCCATTTCCACTGAAAAGGGTGAAGGGCTAAGAAACAAACCAGAATCAATAGTTCTAAAGAAGGCTTCTCTACGCTAGGAGCTAGATGTTTCCAACTTCCATTAGCTTCTGCTCCAGTGTCTGCCAATAACTAGATCTGTTTGTTAAAAATGGAATCACTCCCCTTCAGCCCCTGCTGCCTAATGGGCAGTAACCTTGTTTTTAAACAATGTCAAGGGGGCATTCATCGGAGAGAACATCGGAGGAGATGCCACTCCTCCAGGGGCATGGAAGAGGAGGAGGAGGTCCCTTCCAGCATCCTGCGAGATCTGCACCTGCACCTCCTGCTGGTGGAGGGAAAAGATTCATCTCACTGTGCAGGCTCATAACATGAGTGGGTGTGAAAATAACATGCTCAGGTTTAGAGAGAAACGTGCAGGGAGGGTGCTGCATCTCTGAGAGTCTCTCTGGATCACAATGGAAATGCAAACTTATCTGGCTGAGCTGGTTCCACAGTCAGAACACATTTGCCAAGAACATCAACTTCTCCACACAACATTATACCTTTCAAGTAACAAAACAGGAGCTGGGACTTGGCAGACACTAGGGTGGCACAGAGACAGATGCCACACCTTGAGCTGGGGTGTTCCACAAGAACCCACAGGACACGGTTGAGAGGGGATCCCTCAGTAATCTCCACCACTTTGCTTTGTGGGGAGGGGTGGAATTGGGTGGAGCCAGTGGGTGAAGAAACTGGAGGAAGCACTCCACGGACATAATCATCCCAGCAGCAGATACAGAAAGAATTCACTTCCAGAGAGAAGCTGCCCTCAGAGTCTGCACACTGCTCTATGAGACTCAGAGGGCAAACCTTAAATCACCCTTCGCCTCACCCCAGGCTGCTCTGGGTCAGGATGGGTAGGTTGGGGGTGAAACACCTCTTCCTCGGGCATGGCAGGACATGCATCAGTAAGAGCCCCTTGACATGGTTTGGCAGCCCCAGCTTCAAGAAGACATCCCCTCCTGCCTGTCTCTCAGCACTGGCCCTGCTAATCCAGCCCCTTGAGCTGCACCACTAGGTTCTCAATACTGGTTTTGGAGGGTGGGTTTCTAGGAACTTCCCATCTAGTCTCTTCTCTGTTTGTGAGCACTTTTTTGAGATGTGGCTGACATACAGAAAGCCATCCATGTTTATCTGACACAAAAGAGACAAGTAAGCACCTGTGATGCCAACACCAAGGTCAAGGCCACACACATGCCATCCCTTCAAAGAGTTCCTGCGCACTTATTCATTATTTATCATCTCCTCTTCGTTTATTGTTTTTATGGTAAGAACTCTTAAAATAAGATCTACCTTCTCAGTAAATTTGTAAGTATATAATATGGTATTAACTAGGGTCTGATGCCATACAATAAATCACTACAACATTTATAGGACTCGCTGTTGTATTTTCTTATTAATAATTTCCCATCTCCTCCTCCTCTGGACAGAATGCCCTGCAGCTATCCAGGACCACACAGTGACTCTTAGACTCCTCATGGAAGTGGTGTGTGTCTTTCCATCCCTAGCTTATTTTGCTTGGTGTAATATCCTCCACCTTCACCCACATTGTTGCAAACAGCATGGTTTCCATCTTCCTTCAGACTGCACACCTCCTATTGCATAAATACATCACAGTTTCTTACAGCATTCCGATGTCAGCCTGGCCTCTTTTTCTTAACCCCCCTTTCTTTTCAGACTCATTTTAGGATATTTCTCTGCACTCTCAAATGTTTTAGGTTTGTGTCATTTTGGTTTTTGGGTTTTTTGTGGGGGGGGGGGTTAGGTTGAGAAAAGGAATGAGAGGTCGGCAGTGCCCTTTCAGCTCAGAAAGCAGAGAAAATGTGAGAAACTGCAAAGCAGGATTCTATGGTAAGCAAAAAGAAATAAGGCAGTGACCCAAAGATATCCCCTTCCCTGCCTCCAGGCATTCGGGGAATTGGCCAGCTGGACCATCCAAGAACACACAGACCCATCTTAGTTCACAGGGCCCCAGCACAGCGAAAATGGCTTGTGTAAATTGTCTCTTCCTGGACACTTGTCAAGAGGTAGATACCCTTCACATCTTCTCTCGACCACTGCATGCTAGTGTGTATGGGGGGCGGGCACTATGTTATCTTAGGAACAATAAAATATATGCTTAATAGTTCATCTAATTAAACAGCATTTAAGCATCCTTAGGAGAGATATGTGGTCCTGTTGAGCTTATACAAAAAGGTTTTACAACAGAAAATGGAAAACTAATACTCTTGTCTAAAACAGAAAAAAAAAAACAGTTTTACATCTCAAGGGATGTTTTAAATTCTCCCTTATGTGGGAGTATCTCCAGAGGGAAAATCATTTGCAAGGTTTTTTATTCACAATTAAAAGAAAAACAGCCAATTAGGTTGCACAAATCACAGAGCCACAAAACAGAGGCTCTTTCATAAAACATGGAGACTGAGGCTGGCAGGTTCTGCTCTCCCCAGGCTTTGTCAGACAGAGAGAAGCCACCTGTGGAGATGGAACCCTTCCCAACTGAGGCCTTCACTGGGTCCTGTTCTAGTTTCATTCTGTTGCTGTGATAAAACACTCTAACCCAAGGCAACTTAGGAGAGCAATGGGCTTATTTCAGCTGACACTTCCAGGTCACAACCCATCATTGAGGAAAGTCAGAGCAGAAACCTGTAGTTAGGAACCATGGAGGAATAATGCTTGTTGGCTTGCTTTCTGGCTCAGTTAGACTCATACTCAGCTAGCTTCCCAGTACAGCCCAGAACCATCTGGGAATGGTGCCTCCCATGGTGGGCTAGACCCACCTACATCAACTATAAAGGTCCAAATAATCCCTCACAGACATGTCCAATCTGATAAAGACAATTACTCAACTGAGACTCTTTTTCAGGTGGTTCTAGGCTGTGCCAAGTTGACAATTAATGCTAATTAGAACAGTTCTCATTCCTAATACTCTGGGAGTTTCATAGTCTTTGCCAAGATCACTAATCATCTTTCCAGAAAGTTCTCTTCCTTCTCAAGTGGCATCTTAGGTCAGAGGTCAGTATCAGCAGCCACCACTGTAAACCACACTGTAAAAAAATCCCTGGGGATGGCTCTTGTGGTCCCTCAGTCCCATCTGGAAGCCTCAGGTATCTAACGTGGTTGACTTCTGTCCTCGTTGGGGTCTGTTGCTGTGAGAAAATATCCTGACAAAAAGGAACTTGGAAGAGAGAAAGGGGTTTACGTCAGCTCGTAACTTCAGGCTATGGTCCACCACTGCAAGGACATCACAGCAGTGTCACATCTACAGTCAAGAGCAGAGAGAGAAACAAATGCATACATAATGCTCAGCTTTCTCTGCTCGTGTACAGCCCAGAGCCCTAAACCCAGGAATGGGTGTCACCCACTTTCAGGCTGTGGGTCTTCCCACACCAGTGAAGACAATCAAGACGATTCCTCACTGAGGCTCTCTTCCCCTGTGATCCTAAGTTGTGTCCAAATGACAATTAAAACTGTCACAGGCCCCTGACCACCCTGTCTGGATTCAGGTGTCGAGTACAAGGCCTTGAGTCTACTTTGCTAAGCGTTCACAGGAGCTCTCTAGAAAGCTGTCCAACCAGAGAAGTCTAACAGCACTGCTGTCCCAGCAGAGAGCTGGCTGTGTTCGGTTTGGTTTCGTCACTAATTACAAACTGCTTTGCTTTGTTGTTTTGTTTTGTTTTGTTTTTCTTTACCATGTAAGCACACAAAATCTTCAGGCAACAATCAAACAAACCTCTGGGCATTTCCAGCAGCATCTGAGAACTCAGCATTGTTGTGTTCTCTTGCCAGTGCATAAAACCTCAGCTTGGAGCCTCACTGAGATAAATATTATTAGGAATTGTGCTAAAGCTCACAGTGTCCTGTCGCTAAGCTTCTCAGGAGGAGGCCTCACCTTCATTCTGGGGAGAGCAAGAAGCACCAGTAATAGTGTCCATGGGACCATGGATCTTTAAAGACGGCTCGGCCAACTTTAAGACCCAGGCTAGAGATGGCCACATGGGATGGAGCCATCGTCAGAGGTCTTAAGTGAGCCTTCTTCAGAGCAGCCTCCTCTGCAAGGTTCTTCATTAACTGTGGCTGTGAGAGCACAGGCTAGTTTTAAAGAGATTCAACTCTCTGGTCAACCCTTGAAGGACATGGTCTATTGAAGATGTGGACAAGGGAGGTCCAAAAACAAAACAAAGCTTGTCTGAGACTCCCCCAACCCAGGGACTCTTCCCACTAGCTTCTCTCTAGAAAGTAATAGAAACTTCAAGTGTCTTGGTTCTGGGAGAATCAGCAAGGACAAGAGACAGGGGCCTCTTCCCCAGTGATGCCACATGAACAGAACCTGGAGCGTCCCTCCTAGTAAGGACCATCTATGCTTGACCACATCGCATCTAACTTAAAATGCGGATTTTATACACGCAAAGCTCCACTAGTTTCCAAGGCAGCTGGCTTCCTGGTTTCATTTCTGTTGCTGTGATACAATATCCTGGCAAGAAGAAATTTGTATTTGAGCTCACAATTCCAGGTTATAGTTCATTGTTGCAGGGAAGTCACAATGGCGGGATTTTGAAACAGCTGATCACATAACATCCACAATCAAGAGCAGAGAGAAATAAATGCATCCAGGCTATCTTATTTAGGGTCTCTAGTGCTGTGATAAAATACCACGACCAAAATCAACTAGGAGAGGAAAGGATTTATTCCAGCTTATAACACTCAGGTCTTACTCCATTGCTGATGGATGTCAGGGCAGGAACTGAATTCAGGAAACAGGAGACAGAATAGATACAGAGACCATGGAGGAACACTGCTTTCTCCTCTTGGCTTGCTCACTCTGCTTTCTTATACAACTCAGGAATACCTTCCCAGGGCTAGTAATGACCAAACAGTGAGCTAGGCCTTTCCACATTAATCATTAATCAAGAAAATGTCCCACAGGCTTGCCCACAGGCCAGGCTGGCTGGGAGTATTTTCTTCATTGAGGTTTCTTCTTCTCAAATGACTCAAGCATGTGTCAAGTTGAAAAAGTAAAAAGAAAGAAAAAAAAAAACTAATCAGGACATACGCTTACCTGTGCTCAGCCCCTCTCTATGTTTAAGACTCCAGGACCCAAGCCTAAGGAATGCTGTTGCCCCCAGTGGGCAGATCTACCTCCCTCAGTCAACTCAGTAAAGAAAATATTCCATGGGCATGCCCACAGGCCAGCGTTATCTAGAAAGTCCCTCATTGAGACTCTCCTCCTAGACAATTCTAGGTTGTGTGCAGTTAAAATGAAAACTACCACACTAGGCAAGCCTTACTCCATCTGGAACATTTTCATGAGCCAGTACGCTACTTTGGATTCCTCCCAAAGCAAGGATGGAACCATGTCCCAGGAAGATGTCCTTAGGAGGCAGGAGGTGGAGTGACTCAGGTACAGGGACAAGCAAGGAGCATTTTATGTGATCAGAAAAAAAGTCCCCCCCAGAGCTCTTGGAAATACCTACCTGGAGGATAGATGGCTCTAGCATCTATCCATCATCTGCCTTCTCTGCCAGATGCTCCCTGCTGGCCTTCACAGCATCCAGATGGCCTCAGGATCCAGAAGTGCAATCTTCCAAAGTGTATGCTAAAGTCGAGGCACAGTCAGCACAAAGCAGGTCTCAGTTGTCACAGAACTGCTCCCCTGAAGCTGCTGGTGACACCAGAGGTAGCCTGGAGGATGCAGATTTTGCTGGTTATGTTTTTGTCAACTTAGTACAAACTAGAGTCACCTGGGAAGAAGGAACTTGAGTTGGGGAATCACCTCCATCAGACCAGCCTATGAACATGTCTGTGAGGCACTTTCTTAACTGCCAGTTAATGGAGGAGGTCCCAGCCCACTGTGGGTAGTGCCATCATCCCTTGGCAAGTGGGCCTGAGGTGCATAACAAAAAGTAGCTCAGCAAGCCAGAGGAAGCAAACCGGTACTCAGGATTTCTCCATGGCCTCTTCTTCAGCTCCTGCCCCCGGGTTCCTGCCTTGGCTTCCTTCAGTGATGGACTGTGACCTATAAGCTGAAGTAGAGTCTTTCCTTCCCCAAGTTGTTTTTGGTCGTGTGTTTATCATGGCAATTGAAATTGAACTAGACCAGAGGACAGTGGCAATGTTGGTAGCACCCAATAACAGCGTCCTCATGTCTTTGATGGCCCAACTCTCAGCACCAAGTACACCCTGAACACCGACTCCCAGAAGAACAAGGCCCCACAAGCTGGGATAAGACTCGTCACTAAAGCAGTGGTGTGAACTGTTGGTGAACGGCACCGTATACACAAAGGGGCTCCATCTAGCCATCCTGGTAAAGAATAGTGAAGAGCTCTGGAGGTTCCTAGAGCAGGGGGAGCTTATTCAGAAGCTCACCTACTGTCTGAGGACCCTGTCTCTCAGGCAGAGAACTCTCTGCACCTCCCTCCCCTCTCGGAGTCTGGCAAAGCTGCTAATGAGGGAATTTCAAAGAAGCAACTGCATCCTCAGTAAAATCTCGCAGGCCCAGACCTCAGCAAGGTCAAGGCCACAGTGCTGCCCTTAGCGGCTCAAATGTACTAATGGGCCCAGGGAGAACGTTCATAACACTAAGGGCATCCGGTAGGTTGGCTGGGGCTGCCCAGCTGGCAGAGGAGCCTGCCTTTCCGGCTTGCAAGTCCCCTTCGCCTTCAGAATCAGGCCCTGTGCTCTGAACATAAACCAAGCTCTTAGACACCATAAAGGTGCAGGTCCTGGCCCAGGTCCACACCCAATGGGCCAGGAGCTCTTCCCTGAATCATAAGAACTCAAATGCCTGGCTTCCAAGGGAGGATGGTAGCTGGGAAGTCCACACTTTCAACCCTCCTCACAGCAGTACCCCAAGAGTTCTCATAAGAGAACTCAACAGGACAACATAAGGGAAAAATCTAAATATTAAAGAAAGTCTAACTTGGTTTGGATACAGCCTCACTACCGCTAAGTACCAGTCCTGACTTGTGGGTACCCTGGATGTGTTCTGAAAAATGGAGACATGTCTAACAGGTGGCAAATGCCTCCCATAGGGATCCACAATCCTGAGTCCCTTTCCCACATGGTGAAAAAAGAAGCAATAGATGCAGAGGAAAAGAGCAGTGAAGAGAGACCTGGTGCTAAAGAGATAGAGAAAATATATTCCCCTAAATGGTAGGA
Source organism: Peromyscus melanophrys (assembly GCA_902168415.1). Classification (NCBI taxonomy): domain Eukaryota; kingdom Metazoa; phylum Chordata; class Mammalia; order Rodentia; family Cricetidae; genus Peromyscus; species Peromyscus melanophrys. The sequence continues at coordinate 59,383 of CABHPR010151028.1, read as the reverse complement.
ACCCCCCTCCTACCCCAGACACAGCCAGTAGTTGTAAACACTGCTCATTCAGGTGTGCCAGTCAGAATATGTAGATATCTGGGGGAAAAAAAATCAAAGCAGATGGATCTGGAAGCCCCAAAGCACTGGCAAAGCCCCAGGCCACACTGCTCTGGCCATGCCAGCTGACCTCTAGTAGCCAAACAGGCTTGGTCCTCCGGGTCATGGCAACCCTCTGCACAGGAACCTACAGTGAGCTTCAATTACCTGTAGGATGCACACACATGGCAGATACATGGGTATTGGTGAACTGTGTGCTGTCTACAGAGCAGCCAGGAACTGCAGACAGGAGTGCTGAGAACCCACCAGCTGCAGCCAGGGGAGAGATCAGACAGAGTGCCACAGAGCCGACTGTAAACGCAAGAGCCAAGTGAGAACAACCACCGCACGGCAGTGTGAGCGTGGAGGCCAACAGGACCAGCGAGAACTCTGCTGACAAGGCATGTCCTCTTGCTGGAAACTCAGCAGCCCTGTAATAAGACTGGGACAGCGAGGTCACCAGCCCACAGCTAAGGAAGAGGCTTGTGACCTGACCTGTGATGTACTGTGTTCTTTCTGCACGGCCACTGCAGACACCCAGCCTCAGTCAGCCCTCCATGAAGATGCTGTAGTGGTTTGAAAGAAAATGGCCCCCATAGGTTCATAGGGAGTGGCCCTATTAGGAGGTGTGGCCTTGTTGAGTAGGTGTGGCTTTACTGGAGAGCATGCATCACTAGGGGGTGGGCTTTGAGGTCTCAGAAGCTCAAGCCTGGCCAATATGTCACTGTCACTTCCTGCTGCCTGTGGATCCAGATGTAGAACTCTCAGCTACCTCTCCAGCACCATGTCTGCCTGCATGCTGCCATGCTTCCCACCATGACAATAATAGACTAAACCTCTGAACTGTAAGCCAGCCCCAGCTAAATGTTTTCCTCTATAAGAGCTGCCACGATCATGGTACCTCTTCACAGCAATAAAACCCTAACCAAGACATATGTGCATTTCCTGGGAACTTCGGCTGCAAGGGGGATGGCTGGAGTGAGCAGAGAGGATCAAAGAGCTGAAGGGGTAAAGAAAAAGAGCCCAGAAACGTATCAGTGATTGAGGCTGGGAGTGTGGCTTGGTTGGTAGAATACTTGCCCAGCATACAAAAAGGCCTGGGTTCAATCCTCAACACAACATAACTGAGCATAGTGGTGGATACCTGTACTCCAAGCACTCAGGAGGCAGGGGCAAGAGGAACAGAAGTTCAAGGCCATCCTCAGCTGCACAGTGAGCTGATGCCATCCTGGGTTACATGAGACCCTGTCTCAAAAGAAAAATACAGGCTGGAGAGATCCTTCATCACTCAAGAGCACAGACTGCTCTTCCAGAGGACCAGGGTTTGATTCCCAGCACACACATGGTAGCTCACAACCCTGTGAAATTCCAGTTAAAGAGGATCTGATGCCCACTTCTAGCCTCCATAATCATCAAGCAATCAGGTGGTACATAGACGCACACACAGGCAAAAACATACGCATAAAATAAAACAATTTTTAAAGAACAATAATGTTTGGGAGTAACAGAGAAAGAGGAAATCAGAAGTGGAATCTGAGCATTTCCCACAGCCTTGGCCTGTGGCTGAGTAAGGACCTGGGAAAGCAGGAGCTACCTAAGCTGCAAAAGAAAGGACCACACTTGAGCCAGTGCAACCAGAAGCCAACCATCGCTAGGGCCTGGCTCAGACAGCACAAGGGGCCTTCTGGGTCCAGACAAGCTAGGAAGACAAGAGGTTTGTGAGGTACAGGTTGGTTTGTTGGGGGAAGGGGATGCGCAGTAGCAGCTTCTATTCCCCATGGAGTAGTATGACAACCGGGCTGCAGTTGAGAAGTGGGAGCTATCAAATTTGAAAAGAAGTCAAGAGATATGAGACAGCTACTGCAGGGAACAACAGAGTAAGTGCGGTGGTCCGAGAACACAATGCCATAGTGAGACGGCTCTGATGGCCCCGCTGCATTAGAGAACAGGAACTCATAATGAGTTTGTTATCTATACCAGCAACTACTACCATGAAGGAGTTAAAACAGCTCATTGTAAGAGGCATGGATTCAGCTGGAATTTATACCAAGTCTTAATAGATAAAGGTAAAAGGAGCAGGGAGGAGAAGGAAGGAGGGGAGGACTGTATAAACAGAGGACTCCTGGAGACGGACATTTATCTGAGAGTTTTGTGGCTACCAAAGCACAGTGGAAACCCTGCCTGCTGACATGTGCATCTGGCCAAGAGCAACCCCTCTGCCCTGGACACCCAAGAGCAGTCTACTGCACCTGTCACCTTTATTGAGGTATCTGTGATGACATCTAAATGGTCACACTGCAGAAACCTTGGGTGTAAGAGGAGGGAAGGCACACAACAGCCGCCATCTTCATCCCTCAACGTGAGATCCAAGAAATGTGAAGTCATGTCAGCATAAGGGGCTGCCTGTGACACCAAAATGTCACAAAGGAGGAGAGTCCTACTAGGGATTGTGTGTCCTTGGGGGTCTGCACATGGGGTGCAGCCTTAGGGTCTGCACATCATTGACGGAAATGTTAATTGGCACAGGCATTATGCCATAATTACCATAAAACCAGTCACTCACAGGAAACAAAACCATACTCTGTTGAGATATCTGAGCTTCCATGTTCATTGAAGTGCTGTCCTCAACAGCCAAGAAATGGAAACCACCCAAGCGTTGCATCAGAAAAAAGAAGAAGAAACAGAGAATGTGGGTGACAGAGATACATGACAACTAGAGATTATAGACAGACAGACAGATACAGATAGGTGACAGATAAGTGGACAGATAGATAATAGACAAACAATAGACAGATTGATAGAAAATTGATATATTATAGATAGATAGAGAGATAGAGAGATAGAGAGATAGGTGGGTGATGGAGAGAGAGAATGAAATATTACTCAGTCTTGTGAAGGAAATATATTCAGCCACTTGCAGCAATACAGATAGACCTGGGGAACATTATGCTCCATGAAATAAGATAAACACAGAAAGAAACAACTGTGTGAAATCTGTGAAAGTTACAAAACAGAAATAGACAGTAGTACAGCACTGACTACCAGGATCAGGTCAGAGAGAAGTGGATCAAAGGATAAGAAGTTCTTGTTGAGCAGGATGAGCGGATCAAGTGTCAGGAAGTTCAGCAACAGGCATCCAATCAACAACACTGCATCATTAATTAGCCATTCACCAGAAGCATATTTCAGCAGGTCTTGCCACAGGAGAAGGTAACAGAGGAAACCATGTGCCACTTTGCTTGCTGGCAGAAACTGTCTTTGCAGCCATGTGTCTATCAGAGCACTTATATGCCTTAAATACACACCGTAACATTGACAGGCAACCCTTCCCCATGAACAATGACGCCAAAAAGAGCTGTGAAATTACCACTAACCAGTCTCAGGAAGGAGAGGGGACATGGCTAACATCTCAGGGACTCTGTGAGATGAACCAGTCACAGCATGAAATGTCAGGTGCCACTTGGGTAAAAAGAACACAATTTCTGAGGAGCACGGCTTTGGAAAGTGGAGTGAGAAAAATACATTTCCATGGCCCCATACTGTTTTATAAAAATTGAATAAATAGAAAGTCTCTTGTGAAGAAATTACCAGGGCCAGGAGCTCCTCGGTGGTGGAGCTCATGGTTGGCAGGCACAAAGCCCCTGGTTCCACCCCAGCAACACAAAAAAGGGGGGGGGTGGGAGAAAGAAACAAAAATTCCAGACCCAGGTTGATTCACTGGTCATTTTTCCCCCAAAACCTTTAAAAATTATTGCCCATCTAAAAATATACTTTTGGAGAAGAGAAAGGGACACTCCCCAGTAAATTTTATGAACGCATGACCCTGACTCCAAAACACAGCACAAATACTACCAAGAAAGAAAACTAGAGTTAAACACCATTTGTGAGCACAAAAACGCTAAGGAAACATTAGTGATTTGAATCTAGGGATGGTAAAAGCATAATAGATCATGGCCAGATGGGGCCGGTTTCAGAAACATGGGGCTAACATTTAAATGCCTATAAATGTTATCGAGCACTTTAATAGAAGAAAAGACAAAAACAGGATTATCCCAAGAGATTAATAACATTCAATACCTATCCATCATGATTAAAATGTCCCAAAAACTGGAATAGAAAGGGTGTCCTAAAATATGGTAAAGAATGTGTGTGTCTTAAAGAAGCCTACAGCTAATAGCATGCTTGATGTAAAAACGGAACACTACTCCTGTGAGCCCGGGGACCCTTTATCATCCCTGTCAGACAGTGCGCAGGAAATATTGTGCTTGAGCCACAAAGGGAAATAAACAAATAAGTAAAAGGAAGGGGGAGGGAGGAGGGAAGGGATCATGGGATGGAAGGAGAAAGGAAGGGGGGAGGGAGTGGGGAAGAAATGGAGTAAAGGGAGGGGGGATGGAGGGAGGGGAGGAGGGAAGGAGAAGTAAGATAGGAAGAACAGGATGCAGGGAGTGAGACTGGAAGAAAGGAAAAGAGGGAGGGACAGAGGAAAGTCTGTGATTCACAGGTGACAGAACTGCCTAGACAGCCCATAATAATTCATAAACAAATGCTAAGAACTAACAAGGGAGTTTTAGAAAGGTCTCCATTAACATTTTCAACCTAAGAAGTCAACAAAATTTAGAAATTTTGTTTGCTAGGAGAGCAACAAAACCCAGGAAAAATACTGTTTAATATAGCGAAAACAGTCAATACCTAGGAATAAATTTATTTTTTAAAGTACAAGGCCTTTACATGAAAAATTACAGAACATTACTGACATCAGCTGAAGGAGACACAGCGGGGAGGAGAAGCCTTGTTCATGGATTAGAAAAGTCATTATTTTTTTAAATGTCAGTTCTCCCCAAATTGAGCTCCAGACCCAGCACGCTCCCTGTCAGCCGCCCAGCTCTGGCTAGAAAAAGCAAAGGGTATCTGAAGCAGAGTGTTAGGAGACCCCAAGGATCAGGCTTCAGGAATTGCTATATAAGCAACCAAGACAAGGCAGCTGTCACCATGAGTAGACAGGCAATGGAGAATGAAAGCAGAGGCAGACATGCTGTATAACAAAAGGTACCTGCACTCGCTTAGGCTCCTTCAGCGCAGGTGACTAAGGCAACAGAGCAGCCACACAGAGCAGCAAACCACACACCTTCACACTCACTCCACACTGGACCCAAAAACCATTTTAAGATCTACTACAGATCTAACTCCAGAGACTAAACAAGGCAACAGGAACACAGTTCACATCCAGGGTAGGAAAATGTCCCCAAGTAACAGGAGACCCAGACATAAATAAATAAATAAATAAATAAATAAATAAATAAATAAATAAATAGACCTTGCCTAGTTGGATATGTCCATACCAAGAATTTTCATCCATTAAAGAAAATCACCACTGAGTGAGTAAAAACTTGTAAAACATACACCCAAAACTAAACTCATATCCAGAATATATAACAAGTTCTTATAGATCAATAATATAAATCTACCTGATTTTTAAATGGGCCAAATTGAACAGGCAAATTGTAAAAAATAATTATTCCTGCAGCTAATAACATAGAAAAGTTTTCCAATGTAGTTGTTCATCAGAAAAAAAAATGCATATTAAAGCCAGAAGTAAATGTCATTACAAGCCCACCAAAAAAATGGCTGGAGTGTAAAAGGTAGAAATTGGAGAAATGGAGCAGAGAGTATGCTCAACAGAGCTATTCCCCAGTATCTATTATAAAGCCATGAATACAAACTCAGCCCTCCATTTCCACAAGCTCCTCATCCCCAAACTCAAACAACCTTGGAAACATGGGTTGGCCTATGGGTATGTCTGTGGAGGATTGTCTTAATTGTGGTAATTGACATGGGAAAACCCAGGACCACTGTGGGCGGCATCTTTCCCTAACTGTATGAATGAACTGAACACTATTGCTCACTAAGCAAGCAAATGAGCACGCACACATCCTTTGCTCTCTGCTCTTCACTGTGGATGTGATGTGGCTAGCTGTTTGAAGTTCTGCCTTGACTTATGCGTGATGATGGCTGCAATCTGAAATTATAAAATGAAATAAACCCTGCGGTTTGTTTTTATTCTTTGGGTTCTTTGGCTCTTTGGGGGTCCGTCACCCACCTCCCAAGTAAACACACACAGAGAGACTTATTATTACTTATAAGTGCCTGGCCTTAGCTTGGGTTGTTTCTAACCAGCTTTTCTTAACTTAAATTATCCCATTTACCTTTTGCCTCTGGACTTTTACCATTCTTACTTCTGTATATCTTACTTTCACTCTTACTCCACAGCTGGCTGTGTAGCTGGGTGGCTGGTCCCTGATGTCCTCCTCCTTGAGTCCTCTTGTTCTTCCTTTTCCCCCAGATTTCTCCTTCTATTTATTCTCTCTGTGTGCCAGCCCCATCTAGCCTTTCTCCCGCCTTGCTATTGACCGTTCAGCTCTTTATTAGACCATCAGGTGTTTTAGGCAGGCAAAGTAACACAGAGTTAAACAAATGTAACATAAAAGAGTGCAACACATCTTTATATCATTAAACAAATGTTCCACAGCATAAACAAATGTAACACATCTTAAAATAATATTCTACAAAAAAAACCCTTTCTCCTAGAAGTTGCTTTTTGTTCGGGTATTTTTATCATAGCAGAAATGAAATTCGGACAGCATCTGGGGAGAAACCGAGAACCACTCCCCACCATATTAGTTACTTTTCTCAGTGCTATGGCAAAATACTCAAAAGAAGCAATGTAAAGCTGGAAAGATTTCTTCTGATTTATTCTGGCTCATGTTTTGATGGGGCGCAATACCTCATGGAGAGAGGCAGGGTGGAGGGAGCGTGTGGCTGGGATTCCTTACCTCTTGTCAGACCAGGAAAAACAACAACAACAAAAAGGAAGGCTGGTGCTCAGCGGGCTTTCTCCCTCTTCCCTTTCCAATCAGTGGAGGACCCCACACCACGGGAAAGTGTTGCACTCAGGGCAAGTCTTCACTCAGTTAATTATCTCAGGAAACACCCTCAAAGACACACCTAAAGGTGTACCACACTAATGCCCTGGGCATTTCTATTTTTTTCATGTTTTATATATTTTTTATTATGAAATGTTCTATTCATTTTACATACCAACCACAGATCCCCTCCCTTCCCTCCTCCCACCCCCAGTCTTCTCCCCCCATCCCATCCTCCATATTACCACCTCCTCCAAGGCAAGGCCTCCCATGGGGAGTCAGCAGAGCCTGATACATTCAGTTGAGGCAGATCCAAGCCCCTCCCTCTGCACCAAGGCTCTGGAAGGTGTCCCACCATAGACAGTGGGCTTCAAAAAGCCTGCTCATGCCCTAGGGATGGGTCCTAGGCATTTCTTAATTCATTAACCACCACACCCACAGAGAGTAAAGGATTACCCAAGCAATTTATGACCAAGCAATGTTTCTCCTAGAGATGATACCCAAGAAAATGAATGTGTCTCTCCAAAACACAGGTTTGAGAATGTTCACAGCAAATTCATTCATAATAACCAAGAACTGCAGGCGTCCAGCACATCTAAACACAAGGAACGCCACACAAAATAGGAACAGTCTCGTAATAGAAAATGTAAGCGTGTTCCCATTAAAGAGCATGGGTGGATCCTATGTAAATCATATGTGAGTTCAAGAAGTGTGAGTCCACAGATATGGAGCTCCGTAACAGGCAGAAGGAATGTTCATGGTTGGAATCACCGTGACGCCCCAAGCCATGTCTTCTTCACCTCTCTTGGAAAGAGTCTCAATGGAGCATTCCTTCTGGGATAGTCGGTGACATTCATGTAAGTGGTGACCCATGGATGTGCCAAGCCGTGTGCTCATGACTCATGTAACGTGTGTGTTTGTCACATAGATTAAAGGCAACAATGAAGACAAGTGCAACCCCTTATCATGATGACAGAGCAGGCACATGTATGGAGAAGCCGGAACCACTGTGTTGGAAGGCCAGGGCTTGGTGTGGTCTGTGCTAGATAATCAATAATCTTTATTCATTGTTTAAATAGCTATATTCTTGTTTACTTCTATAAAAGGTGTGAATCACAAGTGGGACTTTATGAAAAATTTTTAACAGTGGCTCCTAAAAATATCTGAGGTGCCACTTGATTCCTCCTGCTTCCTGCAAGAGAGCATGGCATCCGAGTTCAGGGAATCACCCTGCTCCTCTCCACATGGAAGAAACTTTAAGGGCTGGGAGATGGCTCAGTCGGTAAAGTGCTTGCTATGCACGAATGAGGACCTGAGTTCAGATCTCCCATACAAAAAAAGCCCAGCAAGGCAGCATGTGTTTATTACCCCAGTGCTGGGGGGAGGGGGGCAGAGACAGGAGGATCCTGGGGCTTGCTGGCCATTCAGTCCAGCTGAATTGGTGAGCTCCAGGTTCAGTGAGACATCCTGTCTCAAATAAAAGGGTGAGGGAGATGAAGAGTTAGAAAGACACCTAATTTGACCTCAAGCATGCATGCACAGACAATACAGAGAGAGAGAGAGAGAGAAAGAGAGAGAGAGAGAGAGAGAGAGAGAGAGAGAGAGAGAGAGAGAGATATTACTTTAGAACTATTATTAAAATTCTGCCTGAAAGCATAGCTCATGCTAAACACTCAGGCGACTATGGCTCCATGGACTATGGTACATGTGGTTTGCGTGGCCCTAGGTCCAGTTCTCAGCTGAGTAGACTCACCCATGACCCAGCCCTCACAACATCTTCCACCTACATTCTCTGCTCTGAGGTCATGTCACTAAACACAATGTCAGTTTTATGGCTAAGAACAAAGAAAGCCCTTTTATTGCCCCTTCTTCTCACTGTCTGGCTCTCTAGTTTATTCTCCACGTGGGGGATGCTATCATACTCTTGAGTTATGTCCACTTCATGCTCGCCAGAGCAGATAATTCTTATATCTCATAACCTGTTTATTTCATTTGGATCAGCGTGGTTTCATAGGCATTGTCTCAAAGCCATAAGCAATTATTTCTACATCTTTCCCTTTATGACTTACCATTAAGGGATTCAAAACAATTCTTTGACCTGTGGAACTGGAAGGCATATTCTCAAGCTGGGAATTCAGATGGGGGTGAGGTATGGTTCACATTAGAGAAGGAGAGTCATCTGAGGACTTCCAGTTATGGTTATTGAATTATGCATTTCCTGAGCCATTTCAACAGGAAATCTTACCCTGTAATGTACGTCTGAGGTTGATGGAAGACCCAGGCCCCAAAGTTCCCCAGGGGTCAGAGAACGGTACTGATCGACTTTCTATAAAGTACCAAAAGCCAATGAATCAGTCCCTCTGATCTTATTACAGGCAACAAATTTAGGGTCTGTACTTCCTTATATAAAATCTAGTTGCAGAATCTCATAAATCTTTAAAGAAGTCGTACATTAAGCCTTTTAAAAAATATGGTATTTATATGGCTGTAGGTCTCATTTTGAAGCACAGATCAATAAAGACCAAGACTGCAGTGAGCTTTTGCATACATCAAAAAGAAGAAAGCAACATATTTAAAGAGAAAATATGAGCCTCATCATTGCTAATTTTAGACAAAATTAGGAAGGAATGATTGCCATGCTAGCCTCCCACCCGATCCATTCCACACAGAGTTAAGATAAATGTAAAACCAAAACAATCAGACACCTAAAGACAAAAGCATCGTGTGCTGTAAGGTGTGTAGTTAATCATTGTTGCCCCCAAAGCTACTTTAGTATGGTAACTGAGAAAAACAGAGCACAATTATGCGATTTAAAAGGTTTCAATCAGAATGATGAATAGTGGTCTTTGGGAAGCTTATTAACATGTTTACAAACTGATATGTTGCTTTTGTTGTTTTCTCAAGAGGAGCTTTGGAAGGCCAGCACACCTCCATGGACTGTGCCTCTGGGAATCTCTGCTGAGCAGAACCAATGTATGTTCCATGAAAGTGTCCCATGAATTAGCTTTCATGAGAAACACTGAAAACCTGAGAATGTCCCAGGGGTGATCTCACAAGTCCCCTTGTTTACAGAAGAGGCCACCAGATCCAGACAGGGAGTGAGGGACTGCGTCACAGAGAGCTAGGCATTCTCAGGACCACCCCCGACACTAGGTAGCCCCGCTCCACCACCTTCCTGAGGATGTGCTTGGCATCGGTTTGTCAAAAGGAGAGCAACATGCTGAGCATAAGTAAACGACACGCTGAGACACAAAACACAAAGAAACATGAAACAAATGTCAAAGAATCCTTTCAAGCCAAAGGTGCCCATGTGCTCCATGGAGAATTGCAGAGTTCAGAAAAATGGTGTCTTCAAAGATCGGAACCCCCCCCCCCCCCATCCCTACCCCTCTGCTCTTCTTATTTCGTACCTCTCCCAGCATCTCTGAAACAGATGACAGAGTGACACACTCACGCATTTTACTTTAAACACATCATGAAAACTTCATGAAAGGATTCCTTAAGTTTCTTTTTAATGGGTATTTTGTTGGGTGCTGGGATTGTCAAAGATTGTTTTTAACTAAAAACCGTCCCAAGCAGGTGACTGTTAAGCCTCATGAAGCAATGAACTTGTTTGAGTGGAGTGGGGCAGAAGCACTTCTGGGAGATGATCAGCACTCATGGAAATTGATTTCATACACAAGCACACAAAGACACATGTCTGGGCTTCCAGGTCTACAGTCTATCATTTCACACAATAAACACTTGGAACTAGGAAAGCACAAGGTTATGGACTAATGTCCCAGTGTAGCTGTGACAAGCAACCACAAGTTCAGTGATGCAAAACATTATTTCCTTTGAGTTATTAAGCTCAGAACTCTGAAACCAAAGGGGCCACAAGACTGGCTCCTCATGTGGGCTCCAGGGGAGAGTCTGTTTCCTTGTCTTCGAATCTTCTAGAGAACGCCTAGTCACTGTCTCCTCCTCCATCTTCACAGTGCATCTCTCCAGATGTATCCCTGGCCCCTGGGTCTCTTCCATCTTCACAGTACCTCACTCTAGCCCCAAATACCTACCAGGTCATTCATCCTTTCTCCTGCCCTGCCTTCAACAACAGTCTCTCTCTTGGAAGAGCCCTGTGATGACATTGGTCCTGAAGAGATCACACCTTCACTATTTGGGGGGCTAAATGACAGACATCTTTGGGGACCCATTACCTTGTCCACCCCAGGTGCCAATGCCTGCTTCTGGGGATTTAAAGCTAAAATTGGATTCCTGTTCTCCGTGGAGATGATCAACACGCAACAGGCCAGACAGGTAAACTGATGCATGCCGGAAGCCAGTGTATAGTACTTGAGACGCTGGGAAAGAGAGGGAAGCATTTTGCAAGGAGGGACCAAGCTCAAATGAAACACGCTGCCAGGTACAATACACCAACAACACCCTCCCTCATAATGCAATGCTGTCAGTGCTGTGGGCCTGCCTCTCTTCCTTTTCACACAGTGAGAATGCCAGATTCAATTGAGTCAAAATACAGAAAGAGGCACCACTCCCGGGTGATCCTTGTCAGGAGTCTAGAAGCAACCTCCAAAGTCATAATCCTATATGCAAATCTGAGCCTGGAGTCCCAAGCTTTCATCTGCACGTATCTGCAAGGCAGTAGAAAGAGAACATTTAATGGGATCCACTGGGCCTGAAAGTCAGAGCAATGTGTTTTCATTTCCAAAATGGCCTCACTTCAACTCACCTAATTAATAATGACGATGCTGAAAATCCAGTCCAGAGACCTTCCAACATCTCTCGTTACAAGGTCTACTCCAATGCAACCTGAATTCACCATTAATTACCCAGGCTGCAGGTAGTGTTTACTCAGGGGGATATCAGTGGGAAATTAAGATGGAGATATGAGAAAATGAAGGTGATATTCTAGCAAGGTTTTGGATACGAGGCCAAACATCACAACCTGAGCCCCCCAAGCTCAGAGGCATACCTCCTCTGAGTCTTGCAAGTGAGTTGGGATCCAAGAGGCATGGCTGAGTCCATGCCAAGACTCTCAGACTCCTAGATAGCCAGGCCCACATGAAAGATGGAAAACTGAATTCTTTCTACACCTCACCTTGGGGGGCTTCCTGCATTTTCAAAGCAGCCTCTCCTTGCTGACATGGCCTGAAGCAATCTTCTTTTAGGATACCACACAGTGATAGACACACGGGCCAACCATCTCCCACACATACTGTTCCAGAAGCCATGCTATTTCAAGACTCACTCTGCATGTTGTCATGAATGAACTCTTAGAAAAATTCAATCTGAGTCCCAGGTAGCCAGGAGCACACATTGTGAAGGGATGTCCCAGTTCCTAACTCAGTAAGGAGAGCCACACAGATGCAGGGCAGAGCATCCTGTATTGGAATTCCAACAGAAGCCTGCTGGGTTATTTTACATAGAGAGTAGTCAGTTTACTGCGGTTTGTAAGTGCTTAGCTTCCAGATCTGTGGGCTCACTAGAGTGTGCAAGCTGAGACACGTTGAAGGGAATATCCAGCCGAGCAGTGAGGCAGTGCTTTTTGGTTTCTCTTCATTAAGTAAATTGTGGTTCAGAACTTGTTTTAGAAAGTGGTTTTGTGACGCTTATTATTCTTGTCTCGGGATCCACAAGTTCAGAAGATGCCTTGAAATGTCTCTTCATTAAATACTGTCACCACACGCGGCATGAGCAAGATAAATCCATCCTTGTCCAAAACTGGACTCGTGAGGCATAAATAAGTGTTGGAAGAGGGATACTCCAGAGAAGAAGCACTCTACTGCCAGCCCTGCCTATCCCTTTGTGGCTGGAGGGCCACCCCAGGAGCCACCCTGCCAGCTTCTCAGGGGAAGAAGTTCACACACAAGCATGTGAAGGGATGGGCCCAGGCTGCTCAAAGCAGAGTCATCAATGTCTGTCAATGCTCACCAAGGAGACAAAGGGAGGGGCAGTAAACCTGAGGAGTGGTGAGTGGCTGGTCCAGTTTCTAATAGGCACTTTCACCTATGTGCGATGGTGAGGACAGTGCTGGCCTAACACTCAGGTAAGAAAATCTAAGCCAGTAGAAGGGTTCCACTTGAAGCTGGAGGTCCCAACAGCAGCATTCATGCTCGCCTCCGCAGGCTAGAAAGTAAAAGATTCAGCTTTGTGAGGGAGTCTGCAGCAACGATGGGTGGTAAGCAGGGAGGGTATAGCCAAACACCCTAGACATACACGCGCGCGCGCGCACACACACACACACACACACACACACACACACACACACACACACACCAGTGTCCTGTGTGTTCTCAGGCTTTAGATCGTTCACACCTGCCTCTCTGTGATATATAGACCTTCATTCAGGCTCTCTAGGTTCATTCGAGCCCCAGCTCCTCCACTGGCCACGTGTGTAGCATTACCCCTCCCTCAGGCCCTCTGCATCACAGCTAACGGCAGAAGCACCAAAAATGGGAGGTAGCACTCACTAGTACTTCACAAGTGGACCAGTCTACTCACTCCCAACCAGAACCACAGCTGAGGTCCCTATGGGTTCTCATGCAGACCTGCCAGGGGTGCTCATATGTCAACCTGGTAACACGCTCCCTAGCCCTTCTTGAATACAAACACTGGGTGGAAGAATTCCAGAAGACATCATTCAACATGTCATCCAGGCTGAGTGTTGGTGGTTTCAAGCCATCCAGAGGACACTCTAGCCTCTAACTCTGATCCCATCATCCATTTGAGGTAGATCATATGGGCTTTCTAAATGGAGATAATTACCAGCGTTTCAAATCCAATTAGGAAAGATGCTTCTGGCTTTATTTGTATTGTGCTCTGTATCTCTACTCATCTAACATCTAGGGATTAACGAGAAAAAGAACTATTTACACAAAACTTTCAGGCTTCCAGACAGCTGAGTGCCCTTCCAGCTGTGTGAGCACTAATCTATCTACAAATGCAGGAGATGCTCTGGGGACTGACCCCACACACGGGACTGGGATGTCTCTGCTATAGTTTCTTATGGTAACACCAAGCCAGCTATATACATGAGCAGGACAGTTAAAACAGAATGCTGTGCTAAAACACATGTCGGGAATAGAGAAGTGGCTCAGTGGTTAAGAGTACAAACTGCTCCCAAGTTATGTTTTGAGCATCCATATTGAGTGGCTCATACCATTTGTAACTCTAACTCTAGGGAATCTGGTGCTATGGCCTCCATATGCAACACACACACACACACACACACACACACACACACACACACACACACACACACTTCAAAAATAAATCTTAAAACTCACATGAAAGCTCTCTCTCTCTTTCTCCCTCCCTCCTCTCCCTCCCTTAACATGTTCACCCCATAACTGTCCACAGGTAACTGAAACCATAGGGCCACAGGAACCATGGGTAAGGAGAGACATTGCTCTCCTCCAGCAAACTGTATGGGATAAGGGGTTCTTGGGGCTGGATCAAAGATGACTGTGATGCCTACCAGCTGAGACCAGGACATCCTGTTGGAAAATCCATAATGGGAGGGGGGGGTAGTAAAATGCAGTCATCCCTGCCATAAAGGGGTATTAAAAAGCCTTGTGAGGCTAGATTCCAAAGGAGTATGATGGGATGGTTGAGTTGGTTGGGATAAATAGGTGAGTTCCAGGAAAATAAAAATTCCCTACTTCTCTTTGAAAACCTGGGGGTCCCTGCAAGTGTGTGATGGTTACCTTCAGACTTTTACATAATGTGAAGGAGATGAAAAGATACAAGAGTGGAAGGGGCCTCAGAGTCAGCACAGAACACACCCAGACACCATATTCTCAGCCCAAAGGATATTTATTTGCCCTGGAGGATGAGCAGGCCGCCTTCATCAGCTTCCTAACCTTGGGAGACACCATAGGAACAACAGGGGCTGGCATGCGTCCTCTACAAGCTGATTCAGCAAATGCCATCTTCAACAGTGTGATTGCCTGTCCAGTCACCTCCTCATTCTGCCTGTGTCCCAGAAGGACCATACACACCAGGAGAGTCAGGGGAGGGGGCTCCTGATACTTAGCTCTAGGGGACTTCTCTGGTGTGGAAACCCGGAAGCTATTAAGGTTTCCAGTCTACTTTGAAATCCTAAGATGCAAGACCCTGAAGGCTGCATGCTCAGAGGGGGAGGGGAAGGATGGCTGGGGCTGCAGCACAGAGCAGAGGTATGACGTTACACCTCAGAAGACAACAGCAGAGCTGTTCCACAGGCAGGTGTGTGATGAGGTCACACTGCCAATATCAGCTCTGAGGGTTGAATTAAATGGAAGGAAGGAGGAAAGTCAAGGTGTGTCTCTGCAGGAATGATGGGATAGGCCAGGAGGTCAGAAAACAGCTGATGGGTAGGCAGAGAAGCATCAGGAAGGGCTGGGGTTTGGTGGGCTAAGGAGGAAATCTAGGGCCTTTGGTTTGGGGCATGTCATGTGTGCATCAGGATCAGGGTTTGAAGAGGTACTGCCAGCTGCCAGGATGTGAGGCAGAGGTGTAGTGGGAGTCTAAAGTTCAGCCCTGCATCTCAGCCCTCCATCCTTACCTGTGTCCTCACACTCCATGTGGAGACAGGACGCTGGTGTCCTCTGTCCAAGGTGGGAGTTTGAAATGGTCAGTGCTGACGCTGCGAGCCAGTGTCCTTACTGCTGTCAGCACAGAGGAAAGCAGGGGAGCCAAGCACGGAAGAGACCAGAACAAGGCCAGCACCTTGGACCACTCTAGCAGATGGGCAACGCAAATGCAGAGAATTCGCATTTGCTCTTACACGTGGAGTGCAGGAGAGTGGCAGCAGATGAGAGGGTGCCTCCTCGGAGACAAATGGCATGACGCAAGGTTGATAAAGGATGTCAGGTAGCTGTGGTGGGACTAGGGAGGTGTTGCTAGGTCAAGTTAGGGAAATACCACTGAATCCTCCCTTGTTTCCCTTCCTGATGCCCCCATGCCTGGCTCCTGTTGAGAGCACCAGTCCATGGCTTCCTTTTCTGTGACCATCTGCTGCTCTTGCACGGCCAAGCTTCTGCTGCTGAGCTGCCATGAACGGAGCCAACACACAGGTCTCATTGCTCATTTCCAAACCTGGCATGACTTCAACAAAAGCAGACTGGAAGAGGCAGACTGGCATGGCCTGGCAGCAAAAGAGCCCCTGTGTTTGGGAAGGCCATGACCCTGGCTGGGTGAATGCCTGGGCCTGGGGGCTGCCCTGGAGAGCCTCACCTCAGTTATGGTAAGCTGGATAACACCTCTCATGTCACTGTGTTGCTAGGCTCCTGGGGCATATGAGGAAACACCAGTGGCCCTTGAGTGTTAGAAACAGGCGCTAACACCTGGTTATCACTACGAAGTGCCAAGACTGTGCTTCGCGCTTGACAGAAACCATCTGACCTCACTTAACCATCCAGTCAAGCCTAAAACACCTGCTTCATGGAAGTGCTGCATTCTTACCCACAGATGACAATATGGGAACCCAGGGAGGGGAGGGTTCAAGAGCCAATGCCATTCTTTCAGGTAGATCAGGCACGGAGCACCTGGCCATAACCTTGAAGTCATGAGGTATTGCCTTCCGTTCTTCCTTCATTTCTAACCTCCAGCCCTGGGATCCCATCTCTGCCCAGCAGGGGCTTCTCTTCCACACATTCTGCACAGAAGTCTATGGACCACAGTTCTCATTTCTGAAAGGGACCTGCATGCTGTGTGGAATCCTCCTCTGTTCAGCTCATGGGGAAAATACAGGTCCAGAGCTCCTGTGTGCATCTGACCCCAGACCCTGAGCTCTGGGAAGTGCCATCTCAACCTCCTTTGCACCATGTTCACCCTCAACCTAAATATGAGACTTCACAGAGCAGCTGGCTCTACAGGACTTTGGCCCAAAGCCCAGGAGGAGGAAAACAGCGATGTCCATCTTTAGATAAAGGATGTAAGCATGCTCAATGGGTAAAATGCTAAGATATACTCATGCTGCATTTTGAATATCTATGGTAGTATCAGAAGTAAAAATCAGATAACAATGCCTAGGCTTCATAAGCCCAGCACAGTCAAGGTTTCCAATCACGGCATTCTGGGAATGCAGTAGTTTCCATGTTGACTTACAAAAAGCTTCTTTCTGATACATCTGAAATAAATGAGTTTTCATTTAGCTCCAGAAGTGTCATTTGTTAAAGGCTAGAATAGACCTGACACTATTTGGATCTCCAAAGAAACAAGAGAAAAGTCACCTTGTCTTAGACGGTCTTAGATATTGGCCTCTGCAGCACTTGTTCACAATTCCCTGAGCAATTAACCAGCAAAATGGCAGGGAGCAGTCAGTCTGGAACAGAATGAAGTTCAGAGGCTCCGAGGCCTCTGGTGGGGTGACCAGGTTGCCCTGCAAGCAAACTGTGAAAGGGTGGCAAGGAAGGCCTTCACTGTTTCCTTAGACTTGACTTCATAGACCGCACTAGAGGGAGGAACTCAGAATCAAAGATTAAACAGGGTCTTCACTACTGAGGGAGCTTGATCCTTTCCTACCGTCCAAAACCTTCAGCCTCATAGTGCTTTGCAGAGGCAGCGTTTACAGCCGGTGAGTCTCTCTGGACACCTGCCCCACCAGCTCATCTTGATTTTTCTCTCCACGCCTCAAGGACTTGGGGTCAAGACAGTGCAGCACTTTGGCACACTTACCCTTCAGACATAGCCAGGAAGAGTGCAAGGATCGGGGAGGACTCTAGTGGGCAAAGCCAGGATGATCTTGGGGAATCACCATTCAGGGACTCTCAAAAAGGCTGAGGCCTATAGCCAGGAGGCTCCCTGTGAGTCTCTTGCCCTACTTGGACCCTCAGGGTTCTGAGTGTGCTGTGTGGGGGCTACAGGAAGCCTTGGTGCCTCAGTGGGACACTGTCGCTTCCTAGACCTTCCTTCCAGTTAATGTTTCCGTCCCTTGGTCTGATTGACCTTCAAGTCCCACTGGAAAAAACTTTATGCACATCCATGGGATCAAAGATGCAATGTTTCATTCTGTGCTAGTACCCACCACAGATTATTGGGCCACATTCACCCTGATGATAGTTATCAGTACCTCAAGGCTATAATGATTCATGTTGGGGAGGATATGGAGAGTGATTGCCTTCATTACATAAAATGAGGGAATCAGGGAATCGATATCTCAAATAAGCATCTATTTTTAACAAAGTAGAACACAAAACTTTGTTTAATATCGAGAGGCACAGAAGGCGCAAGACCATGTGTGTCATTCCAAAGTGTTTTCCTCCAGCGTAATTGGGAGCAGCTCCTCCTTGCAGGGTATCTGGTGAATTATACTCATCAGCCAATATTGATTTAAGTGACAGAGACTGTGCATATAACAGGGGACAAGGACAGCCAAAACAGGATCCCTACCCTGCAAAGATCACAGTTTGATGAGGAAAGCAATAATTACAACTCAGGAGACTCTACCAGCTTCTGGACAAATATCTGGAGGCTTGAGCAGCTTGTACTGACAACAGAGTCTTTACCAAGCTGGAAGTAGTCATTCTCTACTGGAGCATATTGATGTTTATACCAGTTAATAAAATGTTTACCATGTAAGCATAATGACCTGAGTTTGATGCTCAGAACCCACAGGGAAAAGAGCCAGGTGCGGTGGCTTGCACTTGTAATCCGAGCACTGGGAAGGCAGAGAGAGTTGGATCCCTGGGTCTGGTCGGCCCGCCAGTCTATCCTATTGGGCCTGTTTCCGGAAAGTAAGAGATCACTTCTCAAAACACAAGATGGATGATCCCTGAAGAATATATCTGAGGTTTAATATCCACACACATTTGTATCCATGTGCCTGTCGGCGAATACCACACATGCACACACACATGCTCACAAATGAAAAAGAAGTCATACCTTTTAACAAATGTGTTGGCCTTGATGTTCTGGCATTAAATTTCATCTGAGGCTGGAGTACTTTGGAGGGAGGACCCTGAAGGCCATTCTTTGCTACACTCATCCCCCTGGGGACTATGTCACTCTCACTACTTGTAACTCCCCAGCTCTCCCTCTCTAGGTCACTCTGGATTTAGCTTCCAAAAAACATCCTCTGAAACAATCTGTGGCCACATCTACTCTCAATGACCCCACATGATGCCTGCTGCTCCCCAAGGACAGGGACTCTGAGCTTCAAGACCTGGCACCGTCAATCTCATTTATTCCACAGAGCAGATTCCCATGGAACCAGATCACATGCCATTGCCCGTTTCAGGTAGTCTCTCCTCCCATCTTTCTCAAACGTGATTGTCTTGCTGATGACCCAAACTCACTTTCTCAGAAGTCCCACAAAGGCAACAACCACCATTTCTCAAGTAATCCTCTCCCTTCAGGCTTCACAGCCCAGGATCTGCTGCTCCTCCCATGAACCACTCAACTGTGCCCCCATCCTTATACCTCCACTCAAAAGTGAAGAACTCGGGCTTTTATGCATAATTATCATCTATCCATCTGTTCATCCATCACCCATCTGTCTACTCACCCACCCATTTACCCACCTATCCATCCATCCTTATATCCATGCATCAATCATCTGTCATCCATTATCCATCCATCCACCCCTCCATTCATCCACCTATGTATTCATCATAAGATGTTTTGAATGCAAACCACGCACTTGGTCTCATGCCAGGTACTAGGGCTCCATAGTCCCTGCCTTGTCCCCAGTGGAGAAATTGCTTCCCAGAGCAGATAAATCCTCTTCTATATCCTTCTTGCTATCCTGCAAATTCCACTAAGAAAAGCTGAAGTAAACACAGCAAAGGTCACCCCTAAATGTCTGTTCACATTTTAACAGTTGGAGGAAGTAGCTATCCAGCATGACTGGTGAGATTAAGTTCTGAATCTCCGGACAAACATAACTGACATTTCATACAATCTTAAAAGACTCTAGAGAATGGAGTATGGTTTCAAGAGTGCCCCCCTACGCCCTTCTTTAAAAACTGTTGATAGGTAGGAGACAGCCTTTAGACTTATGAGTTGGATCCTGGAGAAGGACATCTTTCTTGGACACAACTGGGAGACCCACAGAGATATGAGCAATGGCCCCTAGCACCTTAACAAAGGACCACATTGTAGGCTTCAGGTCACTTCTGGTCTCTAGGTACAATGTCTTCACTGGCCTGAAGCCAGCCCACCAACAGTGGCCATGTGGCTACCACTCTTTTCCAGTGGAAGCCTTTCCAGGGACAAAGGCTGGTAAGAGGCACTTTTAAAGAGGCCGTCCTCCCTGTTTGGGTGAAGAAAGATCACCAGTGAGTACCATATGCAGCAGGTGGATCTAGGAGCCAGAGCTGTGGAGTCTCTCTCACAGCACTTTCCAGGACAGGACTGTAGAGGACAGTTCACTCAGCCCCAGTCTGGAAGCCTGCCCAGCTCCCCTGGCCTAAGATGTCGGTCAATATTTGGGACAGTCTTGTGTACTAAAGGTCTATCCTCTCTGGAATTCTCAAATGGCAGAGGTCTTGGCAGGCATATCTCTTTCTTATATAAATCATTCATCCTCAGAATGGTTACCTGTCTCCTGACCGTTACCACACAGGAAATCCTCCCAGCTGACAGCAAACACCTGCAGGCCTAGAGATAGCATTGGTGTGATGGTTAGTATTGACTGTCAACTTAACAGGATCTGGAATGACCTAGGAGATGAATCTCCCTCTTGTCTGTGAGAGATTTTTCTAGATCAAATTTACTGAGGAAGGAAGACTCTCCACAAATGTGGGCAGCACCATCCTAGGGGCTGGAGTCCAAGACCTAAGGAAAAGAAGCAAGCAAGCTGAGCAGCAGCGTCTCCCTCTAGCTCCCAACTGCGACAAGTGTGACCAACCACCATACCTACTCCGCCACGATGGACTTCATTCTCAAACTCTGAGCCAAAACAAAGCCTCCCTTCTTTAATCTGCTTGTCAATATTCTGTCATAGCAATGAGTAGAAGAGTCACTCGCAGAGTCTCCCTGCAGCCCCAACCCCGTGTCCCGCCAAGCATGAACAGGACACCCAAGTGAAGGCCTGAAACCGAATGGATGACCTAACTTCATGAAGGAAGGAGATTCATTTAAATTCCTTCCTAGAGTCAGCAAGATGGTTCACTGGGTAAAGGAGCTTGCTGTCAAGCCTGGCAGCTGAGTTAGAGTCCTGGAACCCAGAACCCACATGGTAGAAGAAAAGAACAAACACCCACAACTTGTAAACATGCACATACCCCCACACACACATAAATAAATGTAAAGATAATAATAATACAATAAGCCTTCAAGCATATCCTTAGAGAACATTGAGGCAAGCTTTGAACTGTCTTCAAAAATGTGAACTATGCATCCCTCCTGCAATATACCTTGGGAGAGTTTTAAATAATCATGATTAAAAGTACAGCTCATCAATAAAATTGATCACAGATGCCGGTCCTCGACCCTCACCTGCCCTGCAGACCGCCCAAGGGCATGCCGGCTATGTTCTGAGAAGCCTTGGGTTTCAGTCACAGAGTTTGAAATATGGCTGGTTGATAATTTTCAAGAAACTTCTGCCAAGGAACTACTGGCTTGACATTTCTAAAATTTATATCTAAATAATTACATGCAGTAATTGAAAACATTAGAACGCATACCGTGTGCCAAACAGTTAATTAAAAATAAAGCCATGCACTAACACATGCACATTGCCGGTTAAACAACCTCAAATTACAGCTTTAGTCGATTCTCCAGAACTGGAAGCTGACAGCTAGACACCCTGAGGCCCGTCCTGTCCTTGCTGTTCATACTTGTGGATGACTTGGGGTGGGGGGGAGACACACTTGCACGGCACAGTCAGGAAGAAAGTGATGGCTCACTCTGAATGTGTAGTAATTTTTTCATCCTAGTTTGTGGGTCTCGGGATCCCATCCTGGCAAGAAAACGACTGCTAGATTCTGAACAAGGAGACATCAGACTGAATAGGCAGCTAGTGTTAGCACGAAACTGAGAGAGCAAAGGCCCCAGAGCAGGACCGACCGATTGAGCTCCCCACCATGAAAGGATGGTAGAAAGAAGAGCAATGTGACAGAAAAGTGGCTGCGGTTGTGCTAACCACTCGAAGCTCTTAGGCAGCCACTGAAGAGCAGCAGCTTGCAGAAGTGTGTGAACCTCCTAGGAGCAGTATAGCCCTGCTCGGAATGCCCAGCTGCAGAAGGGATACAGACACACTCTCGGAGGCTCCACGTGGGCCCCGGAATAGTCATGTACAGCTGCCTCTCTCCTCCCCTACCGGTTCTTGAGTGAGCACCCAGGAGTCATGGAGATATCTGACCTCAGCGTAACAACTTCAGATCCAAGAAAAAGAGTGCAAAGCTGGGTTCAGAATGGCTACTGAAATAGGCAGCCATGGATGGAGAGAGGGCCATGATCTGAGAAAACCAAGGCAGCAAGCTTTGGACCATGGCCCCAGATCAGAAGGAGGAATAGTCTGTGATGTGGTCAGAGGGAGGAGCCATGGATCTGGAGAAAACTCAGCAAGGAGGTAGCTTCACACACATAACTGGGCCAGACTTTTAGGTGGGGGATTGAGGAGGGACATGGGGAGCCACCTATCCAAACTTTTGTTGCCATACTTTAGAGCGAGCTGACTTCATAAGAGCCTCACTTCTTCGAGTGGTGGGCACTGGGGTCCAGTGATGCCAGCAAGTGCCATCACCAGTGAGTCTGAAAATCTCTCCTGCCCCTCCCCCTGCCAACCATCTTTTCACATCCTTGTGCCTGGAGCAGGTGTCTACTGCCCCAGCTGTCTACCAGAATGGAGCTCTGTAGACCCCAATCTGCCAACAGAGTATTAACCACGAGGAGCCTCGAGTGCAAATACCAATGTCTAGTCCTGGGAAGCTCCTGGACACTGCCTGTCACTTGCCTGCTTTGGGGACCTTCAGAATGAGTGGTGCAAGACAAGAAGACGTGACTTGTTGCCTCCTCTTTGGGCACGCTAATGCTGGTATGGAAGGTAGGGTTTCGGGCCTGTCCGACATGCTGTCTCTCTTTATAGGACTTCATCTGGATGTTCAAGGCTTTGGACCAACATGACTGCACCCTTGCACAGCCTGAGGGCCTTGCCTAACTGGACAATGTGACAATGGAATGAGGAAAAGACAAACACACATATATACGTGCACATAGTTTCTCTCTGAAGGAGAAGCCTCAGCACCTCCAAAGCTCAGTGTGTTTGTTGTCTAGAGTTGAACAGAGAGGTGGGTTGGTTGCACACAGCAGAACCAAGAGGCAGCATTGCTATAAACAACTGGGTCACGGATGCAGGTTTAGCTAATCTTGGTGGGAGCTGTCTCTGTAGGGAGCAGTCTTCTGGCCCTAAATATCTGGAGGGAGAAAGCTATGGTGGACTTTTCCTGCACACACTATCAGCACCTGCACATGGACCAGAGGAAGACTTTGTCATCACCTGGGGGTGGGGGGAGTTGAAGGCTTTGCTGTTTTCCCATGGGTCTGAAACTATGGGGCTTTGATATGGCCACGCCCATGTCAACAACACACACCCACTCAGGACTTCACTCCCTCGAGGATTCCAAAGTTTCCTCCACCCACTATACTACTCGTCTCTGTTTTGAAAACTGCATGGTTAAACTATTTTCACCTTTATAAATGGCAGAAATGTCATTAGAAACTGACCTGGGCCTATTGGCTTTATTTCACTCTTAACAGGTACGGAAACAGTTTACTTGGGCACTAAGGAGAAGGATGTCTGGGGGGGCGGGGGGGAGGGAGATGTTCACACCTCATAAATCTTAAAATTCTCAACCCTGAAGTAGATGTTACTACTTTCTACACCAATTTTCTCCACTCTCGGCGGTTACATTGGCTCAGACAGTGGTTAATCTTGTGTGTCAATTCTTGCCCGGGAATTTGGCAAAGAACATTGTCCTCAACGCATTTGTGAGGGTGCTTTGGGTCAGACTGATATTTAAGTCTGTGAAGTGAGTGCCATGCACAGCCTCCCCAGTGTGGGTGGACTCATCCAAGCAGCTGAAGATCTGGACCAAAAGGCTGAGTCAGGGGAAGTCCGCCACTGCTCGCTTGGTCACTGTAATCGTTTACTTCCTCCTCAGTCTTTTCCTGTGTACATTGCTCTCACTTTACACACACACACACACACACACACAGAGAGAGAGAGAGAGAGAGAGAGAGAGAGAGAGAGAGAGAGAGAGAGAGAGAGAGAGAGATACAGAGAGACAGAGACAGAGACAGAGACAGAGACAGAAAGAGAGAGAGAACAATTTTTCCAAGGTAACTTGAAGTGCCAGGGAGCCAAATCAGAAGCTCTTCCATCAGCCACCAGCCCTGTTGCATCTGGACATACACACACACAGTCCCCTTCTAAGCCTTGGAAAGGTACACCTCATTCCTGAGACCCTCAAGGAGAGATGACTAAGCATGTGACTGAGCCACCACAAGCTCACAGTGAAGGGGAGATGGATGATTGCTGAGCAGACACTGGGTCTGGACTCATCCCAGCAACCAAAAACTTCCCTCCCTCCTTCACACACTGTCACATGCACACCTATACACATGCACACTCATACTTACACACACACACAGACACACAGTCTCACAATGTGTTGAGAATATGCATGTACACTCATACACAGAGAGAGACACACAATCTCACAGACACACAATCTCACAGGCACACAAATACACATGTACACTCATACACACACTCTCACATGCACACACACATTCACACAAAGGAACTGCTGTTGTCTGCTAGAAGCTCCTATTGCAGAAAGAAAGATGGTGGTTAGCAGTGTTCTTATGGCCCCAAACATAATCACAAATAGAACATCAGAGGCAGGCCCGCTTCCCAAAGATCAAGCTGCCTGTCCTTGCCAGGGTCACCTTGTTAACCACTGTGGTGCACTCAGATTTCCTCTGACACATGAAAGACTTGGTATCAATCAGCACTAATTACAGGTTTCTATGCTATACTTCTGGTTAAGCTGTTTAGCAAAAATTACATTTCATTACATTTTACACTAATCAGCGTCAAAGGCAGAGTGCAAAATTAACTTGAAATAATTTCATGCTCTTGAGTAACCTTTACTTTCAAAATTGTGGTGTTTTGCAGTAACTGTTTTATTCTACTCTGTAATAACAGGTTTCTGTGCACTAGGGTGTGGCACTTACACGCCAGCTGTCTTAATCAAGTCCCCGTAGCGTGTCTCAGACAGAGCCAGGTCCCAGAACACTCGATGTGCTACTCATGAGCTTTGCCACCACAAGTGCTGTTGGTTAAATAAACACTCTCTAAGAGGTGGCTTGATGAATCAGAACCCATTGAAAAGACAGCCTGATTCCAAAAGCCCAAAAATCTGTCAGGTCAAGGA
This sequence comes from Peromyscus melanophrys, assembly GCA_902168415.1. Taxonomy (NCBI): domain Eukaryota; kingdom Metazoa; phylum Chordata; class Mammalia; order Rodentia; family Cricetidae; genus Peromyscus; species Peromyscus melanophrys. The sequence goes on along the minus strand of CABHPR010151028.1, from coordinate 34,020 downwards.
CCTCTACAAAATGTGATGATCTCCATATAATCAAAGGCTCACCTGTGTTTGAAATATGCACTGGTAGACAGTTCTCACACATGGGTCCATCCAAAACACGAAGAAGGACATGCACGCTCTTGGTGAGACCTGGCTCCTGAATTTGCAATTTTGTTCTTGTCTAATCATTTTTAAAGATTTGTTATATTTACATATATGGGTGTGTGTGTGTGTGTGTGTGTGTGTGTGTGTGTGTGTGTGTGTGCGCGCACATGTGTGGGAGTCCCTGCAGAGACTAGAAGAGGCTCTAGATTCTTCTGAAGTTAGAGTTACAGGTGGCCGTGAGCCTCCCAATGTGGTTGATAGGACTCAAATCCCTTGGAAGAGCATTAAGTGCCCTTAACCTCTGAGCCATCCCTAAAGTCTCTTCTAACAGAATTTTTGACACAAATTTGCTCAAACTTGTCCCTCAATGGCCAATATTGAAGCAAAAAAAAATCACTGTGGATACTATAATGTTACCATCATACAGGGAAATAAGATCTGAGGAGGATTCTGTAACCACAGCACGCAGGTAACTGGACAACACAAGACATCAAAAGGCTGAAGCAGGCCTGAGTGAAGAGACTAGAATCACATCATGGAAGGAGCAGAGGGCAATCGCTGTGACCTCTGGTTAGAACTTACCTGCAGGGTCACATTTAAGCACGAGCACCTTGCTTGGAAGAGAAAAGAAACAATAATCAGTATTTCCGGGCAGAACAACCTAGATAGCAACAGGGGAGAAATCAGACCTTGACGACATGGAGGGAGGCTGGTCACAGGGCTTGCTACACATCACAGCAATGGACACAGTCCTCAGCAGCCTCCAGGTGAGGTGTGTTGAGCAGAGAGGATCAGGTCACAGCACTAAGATCCATACTTACAGTTCTAGGTAGGAAAACTGTCGAGTAAACCTAACAGGTGACTTTCTCGTATCAGACTCTCAAGGTATTTTGCCACAATATCCTGCTGGATAAGCCCCAATTTCCTCTGGCTTAAGGAGATAGGGCTGGGGGTACCAAAAAGCCAGGAGCCTAAAGTACACAGGTCAGAGTGCCAGGGAGCAATAGTGTGTACAATAAAAACTCTAGAGAGCTACAGAGTTCCTCTTGAACACGCAGCACTCCGCTGACCAGGCCAGGCATGGGAAAAGCTGCCCCAGACCAGGAAAAAAATGACCCTTCCTCTGGATTCAAGGGAACAACCACCAAAGATTACTCTAGTCTTGGAAGAGAGGCCACTTGCACCAGAGGGCAGTGTCAGAGCTCAGGGTGAAAAGTTCACTCTGGCTAAACAGCATTCCTCTCCACTTAAAGCACAGGAGCAAACCATGAGAACATTAAACAATTTCAGAAGAATACTACTGTGGTACAGAAGAAAGCCAGGAATGCTTACTGGGGCAGAAAAACATCCTGCACACTACAAAGAAAAGTCACCAAAGACTGGCATCCATGCCAGGGTTCCATCATGAAGAATATCAACCCATCAAAACTGACCCAAACAAGGCATTTCTTTAAAAGATGCCAACTGGAATTCTCAAAATAGAAAACATAAAGTCTGCAATTGGTATAAATACCATGGGTGGATGTAAGAGCAGGATAAATGCTGAAAGGTGGAAGGGGTGACTGAGGTTGAAGGTGCCAGATTAGGAATTGTGTAAAATTAAGTCAACATGCTTCAAAAGTCAACACAATATTCGTGTGTTTTGGACAGCTCCAAGTGACCAAATATCAGGCAGTGGGAGGTTTCTGGGAGAGGAAAGGCAGGGGACAGCATGACTAACATTTTCTAAATTTGATGAAGACATAAATCACCTACAGTTAAAAAAAAAAAAATCTTACCCGATCTTGCACAGAGCAAACATGAAGAAGACCACACTGGTAAATTCAAAGCAGAGAATGGGGGAGAAAACCTTAAAAGCCGAAATATAGTCAATATATGTGGAAAAGAAAATAGACCAGGGCAATAGCATACGTCAAACCATGCCAGCTAGGGGACCGGGGAAATCGATCAGTTGGTAAAGTGCCTACCAAGTAAGTATGAGGACCCAAGTTCAAGTCCCCGGCACCCGTGTAAGTCAGGAGCAGTAGACCTGTCTGGGACCCAGGGCTTGGGTAGCAGAGACAGGTAGAGCTGTGGAGCTTGCTGGCCAGCCAGTTTAGCCAAATAAAGGAGTCCCAGTTAGATGTGTTTCAAAATATAAAGAGGGGAGCTATTGAGGAAGACACCTGGTGTTAATCTCTGACCTCCTCCACATATATGTGTACAATCAAGGGCATGCACACACACACACACACACACACACACACACACACACACACACACA
>CABHPR010151028.1:6439-17226 GCA_902168415.1 Peromyscus melanophrys | reverse complement strand
AAAAAAAAAAACTTAACAGTTGGCAAAATTCAAACCGTCGGTCAGGAGGTAATAACTGTGCACCTTTGTGGGGAACGTTAAGTGACAAAGTCACATGAGAAAAGCTTTGACATCAACATTAACATGAATCACTATAACATAAGGCTAAATATAAAGTTAGCATAAGGTACAACTGGCTGGAGCATGGGCCAGAGCCCTGTAGCAGGATAAGGTGACTGTAATTAACAGTTTGTTTACATCAGACTCCTGCATGAGGAACAAGCACCCGGAAGCCTTGTAAAAGAAGTCAGCTTAAGTTAGTATGTAAGGAATAAATCTGAACAGAAAGTGTCTACGAGATATGTCTTGTTTTCTTATATAATGAACTTTGATATTTGTTTTAAATATTAACAATACCAGCTGTTATTTAATGGACAAGAAACCAGAGTTTCTCAAGTTGTTGGCTAGAACCAATTTGATAAGGGGACTATTACCTTAAATGGTCAAATCTAGTATTTGAAAACATGACAATATACATTTTTGTTAACATCAAATTGTTATACCTATACTCCAAAAGACATTTAATTCTAAGTTGTGTTTCCCCAAAAGAAATAATTTTTAATATCCAATTTAAACATGCTCCCAGAGATAGTGACTGCCTTACTTTCTCCTCAACAGGCAGTTCTCCAGAACACTCCAGAACATCCTAAGTTACTGCCTGAGTGAATGCCACGTCAAGAGTAAATGATCCATTCTATAAAGTTTTCTACAATTAACCCCATTAACAGAGCCTTTTAAAAATTCTCTATGACATTTTCACTCCATCCACTCACCCAACAGATGAGACCAGTCATGTCAAATCTGTAATAAATAATTTACATCAAAAACTGAATTGACAAAGAAGGCTAAAGCCAACTCTTGACTCCTCCTACTGATGGGCAAATCTCTAGGTCACCACCTACTGACAGGAGGAAGCATGTTTCCTAACATCTTTCTTTCTTTTTTTTTTTTTTTTTTTTTTTTGGTTTTTCGAGACAGGGTTTCTCTGTGTAGCTTTGCACCTCTCCTGGAACTCACTTGGTAGCCCAGGCTGGCCTCGAACTCACAGAGATCCGCCTGCCTCTGCCTCCCGAGTGCTGGGATTAAAGGCATGCACCACCACTGCCCGGCCAACATCTTTCTATTTAAAAATAGATGGATTGTTCAAAGGCATAATTTGTAAAGCGAGATAAACAAATTAAATGAGTTTTAACAAATATTGGCTTTGGGGGTTTTTTAGAAAAATGTGCAAGCATCGTGACCACAAGGTTCTGTGACAGGGAGAAGGAAAGTAAAAAAGTGCAGTGCAGGAAAAGACACTTTGCTCCTGAGGATAACTAAGAGTAAACCATTTCCCGTAGAGGTTACAAATGGTAGGGTATTAACTCTGAATTATCCCTCCTTTGCCTTGGTTCTGTGGACTATCTTTAAAGCTTTTTCTGAAACTTTAACTTTCTGTATTTTAGGATTAGTAAGTTTATTGAGTGTGATTTGAAAAGGATGTATAGATTGTTTTAATTTGCTGTAACATACCATGCTTGTAACTTGGATTCAACTCATGTTTAGGAAAAGGGTGTGTGCCTTTGGGGCTCACTTTGGATCCAGTGGCCTGCTGCCCTCTTGGCTGAGGACATAGGCTCTCCTTGGAGTAAATAACAACCATTAGCTTGCCACCATCTTGGCAGGTAATTAACTCATCAGGATAGAAGCATGGTGTGTGACTTGATCTCCACCTTGGGTAAGGTGACCACATGGTATAAATCAACTACTAAGACAGTACCCATAAAACAACTAGAGCCATTGAGCCATCTGCTTATCATTGGATCTCTCTTTTATAAGACTATGGAGGCAGCCGGGCGGTGGTGGTGCACGCCTTTAATCCCAGCACTCAGGAGGCAGAGCCAGGCGGATCTCTGTGAGTTCGAGGCCAGCCTGGGCTACCAAGTGAGCTCCAGGAAAGGCGCAAAGCTACAGAGAGAAACCCTGTCTCAAAAAACCAAAAAAAAAAATATATATATATTATGGAGGCAAAACCAGGCCTCCAAGATGGATTGTTTTATTTTATTTTCCTACATTAAGGAGGCAACAGCAGGTCTCCAAGATGTTTTAGATTAAGGTGGATTTTTGTATGGTGATTTTTATCCTTATCTATATTGCCTGAGGAGAAAGTCTGGTTCCCAGGAGATGGCTGCTCCTTCTTGGGGGAGAGAGGGGCAGTTTCCATTACAGGGAAATTGTTCCTGCTTAGATGGTGAGCTCATCACATGGAGATCCATTTGCGAGGCTCCATTGTTCCTGGAATCCAAGGTGACTTCAGGTTTAGGGCAATGACTGGTACTGTGGGATGTCTTTCTGTACGCTGTGAATATGTGTGTCTCCCATTGGATAATAAATAAAGTTGTTTTGGCCTATGGCAAGAAAGCTTATATCCAGGTGGGAAATCCCAGCAGAGATAAAGAGAGAAGAAGTGCGGAGTTGGGAATGACTTGAGCTGCCACAGAAGGAGCAACAAGATGTTAGCAGACTGGTAACATCAGGGCCACGTGGCAACATACAGATTAGTAGAAATGGGTTAATTTAAGATGAAAGAGCTAGCTAGCAAGAAGTTAAAGCCATAGGTCATACAGTTTGTAATTAATATAAGCCTCTGAGTGATTATTTTATAAGTGCCTGCAGGACTGTGGGTAGAAGAAATTTGTCCAAACCTGAGGTTTGGACAGGACCAGAGAAACTTACAGCTACAGACTGGAAACTTGTAGGCACCACTTAGGTGGATCAGAAGCTTGTAAAAGCTGACTTCCGATGCCCCTGCAAATCTTGACAGATATTCCTTAAATGATTAACATATCCATGTGCAAAGCAGAACAGGGATGTAACCCAAAGTAAAGGAGACAAGTACAAAATGAAGGCAGGGCTGCCAGCCTTTTATCTGCTTCTAGTTACCTTGCAGGCCCGAGGGAAGAGCCTGCAGTTTTAGCTAAGCAGGCTTCTAAGTGCATTTACACAGAGAATGCAAAGATGGAGGGCCCAGTAGAGTTCAAGAAAGCCATGTTGGGGGATGGCCAGTGTGGTGGCTTGAATGAAAATGGCCCCCAAAGGTTCATAGGGAGTGGCACTGTTTGAAAGGATTAGGAGGTATGGCCTTGTTGGAGAAAGTATGTCACTGGCTTTGAGGTTTCAGAAACCCATGCCAGGTCCAGGAGCTTTGGCTCGTCTTCCTGCTGCCTGCAGATCTGGATGTAGAACTCTCAAGCTACTTCTCCAGCACCATGTCTGACTGCATACTGCCATGCTTCCCCCGCCATGATGACACTGGACTAAACCCCTGAAACTGTAAGTGAGCCTCAATTAAATGTTTTCCTGTAGACAGATTTTTCTTTGGGCCACCAGCTCATAAAAAATGGCACAGAGACTTATTATTAATTGTAAAAGCTTGGCCTATAGCTTAGGCTTGCCCCACTACCTCTTACAACTTAAATTAACCCATTTTCATTCACTTACGTGTTGCTACATGACTCGTGGCTTTTACCTCTCCTCCTGCATGTCTTGCTCCCTCTGCATCTGCCTCACAACCCCACCTTTTTTCTTCCCCAAGACCTCTTTGTCTTCAGAAGTCCTCCTAAACTCTTCCTGTCTAGCTATTGGCCATTCAGCTCTTTTATTAAACCAATCATAGTGACACATCTTCTCACAGTGTAAAGGAATGTTCCCTAACATTTTCCTTCATGAGAGTTGCCCTGGTCATGGTGTCTTTTCACAGCAATAAAACAGTGACTAAGACTGCAGAACTGGCTGCTGATCACACAGCTGGGTTTCCTTTCTAAGCCTTAGTTTCCTTGTCTGAAATGTGGAGGGTAGAACAAAAGGTCTGTAAAGTCCAGTTTGGTCACCAGCTCAGCAGCCAATTTACCTCTGCATTCTTTCTTGCCTAGCTAGGGCCATTTGTACTAGATGAAGCTAGCCCTCTGTAGCAGGGCTCTGAATGTAATTGTCCCCCATAATCTCATAGGGAGTGACACTATTAGGAGGTGTGGCTTCGTTGGAATAGGTATGGCCTTGTTGGAGGAAGTGTGTCACTGTGGGGGTAGGCTCTGAGGTTTCCTATGCTCAAGATACTGCCCAGTGTCTCAGTCAACATCCTGTTGCCTGCAAGACGTAGGACTCTCAGATATGTCTGCCTGTATGCCACCATGCTCCCCTTCATGATAATAATGGACTGAACCTCTGAAACTGTGAGCCACCCCAATTAAATGTTTTCTTTATAGGAGTTGCTGTGGTCATGGTGTCTCTTGACAGCAATAGAAACCCTAAGACACCCTCCTATACTGAAGCCTTGCCACCTGTGATGGAGTGTGCTTTCAGTGGCTTGTGACGGTAGTTTAATTATCAACTTGATGCAACCTAAAATCATCTCGGAAGAGTCTCAATAAGAGATTGTCTAGATCAGGTTAGCCTGTAGGATGGCTTCATCGTTAAATGATATGGGAAGACCCTGCCTGAGACGGGTGGCACCATTCCCCAGTTTGGGGCCTGAACAGCATAAAAGTAGAGAAAGCAGGCTGATCATTCAGCATATGTATGTGTTTGTTTCCCTTTGCTCTTGACCATGGATGTGTTATGACCAACTATTTCAAGTGCCTGCCTTGACTTCCCCCATGATGACAGACTGTAAATTAGAATCATGAGCTAAAATCAACCCTTTCTTATCTAAGCTGCTTTTGGTTGGGGCATTTCATCGTAGTTACAGAGTTAAATTAGGACATGGTCCATACTGGGGTGTGTTTTCTGCCTTCCTTGTGGACTGCCCCATCCCCTCTGCACCCTCATAGACCCCTGGAAGGAGTTAGAGCCCAAAGCAATCTCAGCATAGTCTTGGAAAGGAGGGTTGGACTGTCTATTACCTTCACTGCTGGACATTTCCCTGGGCCTCTAAGACCCCCACCCCACCGCTCCATTAAACATCCAGCACTGTGCTAATGAAGTGCCAGTGTTCTGAGCCTAACAACTGATGTGAGGAAGAGGCATTTCATCCTCCAATTAGAAGCTGATTTCCAGTGTTCAACCCTGTTCTTCATTACCATCACCTCTTTAATTAATTTAGCATCTTTCAACCAGCAGTTGCTGAATTGCCTAAGCAGAGATGGAAAATTGAACTGAGGCCTGCTCCCAGCCCAAGGTAAGCAGGCCTCTGGAGCACCTGCAAGTTATTTGGTTATTTGAATCAGAAACCATTTATCTGATATTTAGCTTAAATAGCAATTAGTCAGGGGGAAAAGACAAAGCCACTTCGAAGAGGTTCACAGGCCCTAGGCCAAGTGCAGGGAAAACCTTCCTAAGCCATGCCTTGCACTTCAGCAGGAAGCCTTAATTAGTTCCCAGGGGACTCCCACCTGCTGCTTGCCTTTCAGGGAGAACTGCTGTGGCCCCTTTCCATTGCTTACCTAGGAGGCTTGATTCCACCTTTGTTTAGATCAACAGTTCTTCAAGGCCCAACTCAAAAAGCACATCCCAGCTCCCAGAAAGCCTCAAGCTGCCAAAGGTGCACCTTGTTCCACCCTGGGGCCTCACCTACTATGTGTTCTTACCTGGGATCCTAGAGGCCATTTAAACACAAGTCCTAAAATGTCTGCCAACCCCAAATCGTCCATTTGGAGTGGCCTTCCTAGCAGCCCCGCATACCCACCCCCCCCCCAAAGCAACCACACACTTTTGACCTCCTTATGTTTGTCATAAGAGATAGAGGGAGAGAGAGAAGAAGAGGGGGGCAATAAGAGTGAGGAAGAGAAGGAAGGGGAGGTTAAGGGGAAGGGAAGGGAGGAAGAGGGAAGGGAGGAAGAAGAAGAAGCTACTGACCTCAGTGATGTGGTCTGGCTCTCCTTGAGGACACTTGAGCCTTTCGTACAATAAAACCTGTGAAGCTGTGAAGCATCCGTGCTCTCCTGTGACAGACACCATTAAAGCCCGTGGAGTCTGCCCCCTCACTGGGTCACTGCCTGTGAGGCAGTCTGTGCATTTAGCACTTCCCCAATAGAAGCCTATAGCTGACTACTAGTGTTTGGAGACCAAAAATTTTAGGAGTTAAAGAGGCAGGTAAACTGCTGCTCTCAGGAGGGATCAAGGCTGTACCACTGGGGCCAGAGTAGGTCCCATGTTACATCTCTGGAAAAGCCTATGCAAGGAGTCTGGGCCAGTCCAGGTCAACATAGTGGTTTCCCTGAGTTCTCCTAAATGAAGTGCTGTCCCTTGCCCTCAGACAAGGGAGAGATAGTGTCCTTGGAGACATGAGAGTGTTAGTATGACTATGTATCAGCCATAGCATTCAACATCAGCACCAGCATAGTAACCACATATCAGTACCCAGCACCAACGCTTTATATCAGCATTGTTTTGGTCATCAGTATCACCATTCAGAACTGAAACCAGTATCAGGATGCCCTAGACACCTCACTGGGTATGGAACGAAAGAGACACGCCATTCTACCTTTAATCAGCCTAGTGGCTCTCCACCTGGAGGGCAGGTAAGGATCCCCTGGAAACTATTTAGACTCTGGATGTGGGGTCTCTACTCCAGAGATTCTGATTCATGTGTTCTGGGAGAGGGCCAGATATGAGAAGCATGGGTATCTCTCCTGGCAAGCTCAGCACTGGGCCCTGCTGAAAACTTCTCAAGGCAAAGTCAACTGCTTCTCACCTAGCATGAAAGGCAGGGTGTCTACTCAAGAAAACCTCCATGTGTTTCTGTCCCACACCTGGAAAGCCAGTCCTTAATCATGCTACAAAAATCCTGCTATCCAGGGCTACAAAGGCAATAAACGACCCCACACTAACCCCAGGGACCTGGACACAGCAGTGGTGAAGACAGACAAGGCCTCTAGTTTCTTCACATCTGCCTGTGAATTAGACTGTGTGACTGGCTCTGAGTGGGACAATGGTATGAACCAACTCTGGACAGAGAATGCCAACATCAGTATGGAATCCCCATGTTCTCCTCGGGTCCCATGTTGACTGTTGATGGAGGATTTCAAGGTCCAAGGGACAATGGAGCCACCTGCCTGGGTCCCTGATGAGAAGTAAGAGCCTCTCCTGGTCTGTGTCAGCCTTGGAGTGTGAACATATATTCAGACACATCCCTGACTTCCACCAGCTGAGAACCAGGGGCTGCTGTGTCCTTGGCATGTTCTCCTGTGTCCACACTTACCCTCCTGATCAAATGTTAGCCAGCTGCCGGCTGCCAAGGTGTCTTAGTTACTTTTCTATTTCTGTGACAAAATACCATGACCAAGGCATAAAAGAAAGTATTTAATTGGGTTTGTAGTATCAAAAGGTTAGAGTCCATGATGGCTGAGTGAAGGAATGGCAGCAGGAACCACTGAGAGCTCACATCTTGGTGCACAGACATGAAGCAGAGAACATCTGGAACAGTCAGGAAGCTTTTGGAGCCTCAACACCTATCTCTGTGACAACAATACCATACCCCCTAATCCTTCTCAAACGGTTCTATCAACTGGGAACCTCGTATTCAAACACATGAGCTTATGGGGGCCATTCTTACTCAGACCACTATGTGAAGTTTTGTGGGTATGCTTAAAGTAACTGTCCCACTGCGTGGTAAGTCACTTCATATTTAGAGGCCTGCCAAGGGTCACAAATTGTCCCTGACTTTAAGTATGTTGACCTCTGACAAGGACATGTTCTTCTAGATGCCCAGACACTGGTAAATTCCTGTTCTCTCCAGGATCCCATCATGACTCTGGGTATGAATTTGGGCCTGTGTGATGAATGCCTGGATCCCTCTGTGCTGAAGACAGATTAAGCTGTGGGCCAACGATACTCTTCCAAAGTCAACACAGAGCATATCTGTCTGTGTGCAATTATCCACACTAAGCTTTGCTCACCAAAGGCGTGCAGTGTACTTATGCCACAAACAATAGCAAGATGATATCTTTACAGAATTTTTGAGACAGTTTTACTATGTATCCCTGAATGTCCTGTAATTCTCTGTGAAGATTGGTTTGGCCTTGAAGTCGCAGAGATCATCCTGCCTCTGCCTTCTATGTGCTGGGATTAAAGGTGCACACCACCATGCCCAGCGACTTTGTGTAGATTTTGTTAAGAGGTCTCCCTTAACTAGCTCTCTGTCCTAGAGGGTGAACTCCTAAATGCTTTCAGTTTTGGACATTTGAGGTTGTTTTCTTTCATGAAGTAGATGTAACACATCCCAGTTTTAGAATAGCAGCTAACACAAAATGTATTTTTTTTAATGTATCTAGTTGTTATGGCTTAAATATGAAATGACCCCCAAGTCTTGTATGTTGAAGGCTTGGGCCCCAGCTGGTGGTGTTACGTTACTGAGAAGTTATTGGGGGTGGCTAGAAAGATGGTTCAGCAGGAAGGCAGTGCTAAAAAGATGGCTGGGGGTGGTGCTAGAAAGATGACTTAACATTTAAAAGCACCCACTACTTCTATAGAGGACTCAAGTACCCACACTGGGGGAGTCACAGCCATCTGTAACTCCAACTCCAGGGAATCTGGTGCCCTCTTCTGGTCTCCATAGGCACCTGTACTCATGAGCACATACCCACCTGTGCACACACAATTTTAAAAATATTTATATTTTAAAGCAGTTATCAGACATGAGGACTCTGGCTTAGACAATGAGATTCCTCTGTTGGTCACTGTTTGATGGCACTATTGGGAGATGTGGGAATTAGGAATTGGGACTCATTAGAAGAGGTAGGTCCTTGGGGTATGCTTTTGAAAGCTATAGCTTGCCTTCATAGCATACCCAACAACCCCGTGTGTCTCTATCTCTCTTTTCTTCCCTGTCTCCATCGTCCTCCTTTCCCTCCTTCCTCAGCATGCCTTTGTCTTTGTCTCTCTGTCTCCCCACCCCCTCTTCCTGGCTGCCATGGTATTTCTAACTGTCACAGACTTAACAATGGAGCTAGCATCTACTGAAACCTCTGAGGCTAAAAGTCTTTAACTCATTCCCCTCCAGTGTCCTGTCACCATGGCAGGAAGGTGACTGACTAGTTATCAAGCACTTATTATATGTCAGATACATAGAAATCCTGATCGTCATCAGAAGCCAGGTGCAAGTAAGACAACGCAGGAGTGTCCTCTTAAAGTAGGTGTAGGCCTTGTCTACACCAGGAGTCAGGAGACCTGATCACTCTGCTGTGGGGAAACATGGGCCTCTGCCTCCAGTAACCCCCTGCAGATGAGTCCTTCACCTGGCCTTCGGTGTTTGGGAGCCCTGACTTTCAGAATGTTCTGTGATGTAAGAGACAGAATCCTCTACCTTGAAGAGGCTTGTGCACTCAGGGAATGGACAACAAACAGAGATGTAAGCCACAGGGGTCACATGATAGACAGCAGGCTGTACCAAGGAGAGAAAATCAAGCAGAAAGGAAAGCTAGAAAGGAAGTGGGAGGGAGGAGTGGACAGATGGGTCAGTTCTCTCTTGCACACTCCCTGAGGACAGGTCCACTCCTGTTCCTGGAGCTGTGTCCACTGGCCCCCTCCCCTCTTCCCTGATCCATATAAAACTCTGGATCCTGGTTCAGCCACTCTTGAATGTCCTTGTTGTCTAGCTGCTGGGCACGTCTTCTCTCCACTCCCTCCCCCAGGTCCTTGTTTCCTCCCTATACTTCTGGATGTCCCTTTGAAGTCCCTGGCTCACCATTTCTGTTGTACATGATCCCTGCACACTGTGTATCCTCGGTACTCCACCTCAGACACATCCTTGCTTCCTTCATGGTCTCATCAGGCCCTCCCCCTCCTATAGTGCTTTGCCAGACTCCCGGAGCCAGCAGGTTCTGGAGCATCCATGTGTTAAGTCATGCGCTAAGCTGGGCTCTTATTCTGGTGAAGCCCTCCCAGAGATGGAGGCCTTTCCCAGGACTGGCTAATTCCTAGAGCCAATGGCCACTAGAGCAGCCTTGTCATGTGCAAACCAGCCAATCCATGGTCCACAGCCCCAGCCACCTCCTCAGTGAGCTCTCATTCAGGGCCACTGTCCCCCTGTCCTACTCAAGGGCAGTTCTGCCCCTCAGAGCCCACTAAAATGACCGAGACTCCCAACTGTAAGTCTTTCCATTCCATCCCCACAGAGACTACTTCCTCTGCCTCTGAACCAATCCTGAGGTTCTCGTATGGGGCTTCCTCAGTGTGACACACACCTCTTCAGAACTGTGAGTACAAGCTATCTTTTCAGCAGCCACAGCCTCCTGATCACTTGACCTCTCATACCACTGTAGTAATAAAACTTACATTGTGAATCAACCTACTCTAGATGTCAGGTCGACATCACCATCAGTTAAGATGGCAACTCTCACATGATGATGCTTTGTGTTTATATATATGGGCTGATGCATCTGGAGGACTTGGTTGGATAGTGTCTCTGCTACATAAGGCTCTGATTCCCATGGACTAACCTGGTCTTCTTTTTCTAAGACAAGAAGATCAGAGATTGTAGCACCTCTGAGAATCTGATGTCTTCCATGAGTGTGTTACGTGAGAAAAACAGACAGACACATTTGCAGCTTTCCAGGAATAACCAATAAATTCATAGACTACATCAGTTTCGTTGTCTGCAATTTTCCAAGTAGTCCCAGTTTCCCATGACAGCTGTATTAGTATTCTGGCCTGCCCCTTGGGGACCCTCCCTGTGCATCCTGATGTAAAGCCTACTTTAAGAGAAAATTCCTCCTCCCCCCTCTCTCTTTTTTCTCTCTATTCCCATAAGGTGTTCTCTCTCTCTCTCTCTC